>JBAMBS010002009.1:0-12543 GCA_037044455.1 Zygothrica quintamaculata
ACGTATTGCTGTAAAAATTAAGTTTACTGTTCAATAGCTTTTAAATTGTTTGTTTGGTTCATAAAAGAAATATATGAAAAGTAAATATCTAAAAAGTATATATATATATATATTCAATATATATATATATATATATTTATATATATATATATTGAATTAAATTACGGAAAGAAAACAATCATAAGAAATTGCAAAAATTTAAATGTTGCCCCTGAAAGTATGCAATACTTTTGCTTATATATGCAAAGCTTAAGAACTTTAGTCTTGACCTATATTGTGGCTATGAAAAATCCATATAAAACGTCGATATATACAGTATATACAATTTTAAAGAACATTGCCATCATCAGCAATAGTTGCAATTCCCCACTGCAGCAACACTTGATTGAAATTCCTTGCAGATTTAGCTAATCTTCTTGCTTCTTTCATTACATTTTCACTTTTCAATCGCTTTTGACTGCAGATATTGCTTGAGGAACTACAATGCTTTTAACTTTTATATAGCAAGTGAGAATTTGCAATCTACTACAGCTTAATACCTCAAACTACCAAATATATTTAGTCTATATTAGATTCTGCAGCAGTTTGATTCTATGGCAACAAGTACGTTTGCTGCTGACTCACTTACTTTTAGCTTAATATAAATAGAATAAGAAATAAATTATACTTTTTAAATATTTGCTATATTATATATATTATTTTTTTTTTCATTGAATCTATAGAACACATTAATAGCATTAATAATAAAAATAATAATAATTAGTAATATTGTACAAACTCTTAAAATTTAGCCAAGGATTCGACTGGATGAGAAGCACAGAGTGTTACAATAAATGAATCCATCTTTCATATCCTGTACAGTGCACAATGGTTAACTATCTTGCAACAGTGCCCTTTTATTATCTGAATTCAGTTGCAATTAGACCATGCGACCAATGACCAATACATGTGGCACATACATAATATTTTCTTAATGCAATTTAAAGAACTTTAAGTTGATTTATTTGAATACTGTACGAAGTCAAAAAGAGCCTAAAAAGCTGAACAGAATAAATATATTTTAACTTAAAGTATTAGATTGAGAGTTCAGATTGAGAGTCTTAGATAAACCTATTAACACATAATAGTTACTTTAGCCTTAGATTAAAGGATATCCAATTCAATTTAGAATAAAGAAAAGCAAAACAATGAGAAACTTCAGTCCCTCTCTTTTAGTTTTGTTTTTTCTTTACGAAAAACAAGTGCCGTCAGCAAATGCCTTTTATATATTCGAACTGTGATTCTAATGGGCCACTGTTAACCTCTGTTTAGGCCAATTTACGAGCACATTGCCGCAGTTATCAATAATTTAGGCTACAAACACTGCAAAGCAAAGCAATTCAATCCAATCCAATATAATGTCAAGTCAAGTCAAGTCAAGACAATTTCTAATCTGCTTTATAGACCTATATAACAACGCTTTATATACATATATATATATATATTCTGGTCTATGTTCTATGTCAGACTGTCAGCTTGTCAACTAGGCTCTCAAACATACAGAATTCTGTTGCTTCATCCTTCCACACTTCCCGTTACAACAACCCAACTTGGCGTCTAACATTGAATGCCAATTGCTGTGCATTGCTCGACAGTGTCTCAAGTGTCATGTTTGTTTGCCTTGTGTCAAGTACTTGGCATATACATATATAGATATATATATATATATCTAGTATATATCTATAAATATATATGTATATATGTATATATATATATATATTGGCAACACTTGCCTGACTCAAGTGCCAGGCAAGACCAAACCGCAGGCACTTGTCATAACGCTGACACTTGTCAATGGGAAAATTTGAAATGCACTAAAAGAAAATCTCTATCGAGTGCGCTAAAGTCTAAAGTTGAATGCTTTAATTAATGCTTATATGCTTGTATAGTTTTTCGATTGTAACTGATTTTTATTACATTTTATTGGCATTAATAAATGTTATATAATAAAAAATATAAAAATATATATAAATGATTTTAATATGCTCTGAAGTACGGCAAGTAATCATTATGAACACATTGCCATTAAATGAAAGCGAGAAATGCTAACTCAATTAACACGCTTCTCTAAGCACGAACACATACACACGCACAGAGAGTGTGTGTGAGAGAGAGAGAGAGAGAGAAAGATAGACTCAGACACAATCAAAAGTATACACACAAACACACATACACACACAGGCATGCCCTTAAGTGGACGCTCATATAGTAAAACATGTTAGAATCGTAATGTAATTATACTCCTAGAGTTACCCTATACTTAGACAAGAAAGGGTCCTTTCTATTTTCGAACCCAACTTGATTTTCTCATTCTATTTTTTATTTTTTTTCTCTCTTTCTTTGATTAATGCTTTTAATACGTAAACGTTATACTGGCAAACTATACAAAAGTTTATATTATTATTTTATTTTATTTTTATTTTTCCTTTTTGGCTTTCAATTGTTGTGCTTGAATTTTGTTTGTTCAAGTCACAATATACCCTTCCGTTTGGATAGATTTTTGGGTCTGATAAGCGTATAATTGTTTACGCAGCAGCCCAAAAAAAAATAAAAATACCAGGCAACCAACCAAACAACAAGAATGAGGGCCAACACAACATAACGGTTGCCAGAGAATCATTTACCAGGACACGGCACGTTGCACGTGTGTATATGGGGCAGGCACAAAATTCAAGTGTAGCACAACAATAGACCAGACCGTGGGCAATGTTTGAGTGTTGAAGTGTATAGAATGTGTATGTGTGTGTGTGTGTGTGTGTGTGTGTGTGTTCTTGTGTATAAATGTGAGTATGTAGCAAACAAATTAATATAGCTAGTCGGACTGAAGCGGGAAAAGTTGGGGGTTATCCAGAGTGAGGCACAAAAACTTTCATTGTTTTGTCAGCAAGCAGTGTTTGTATGTTTATATGTTTGTATGTGTGTGTGTGTGTGTGTGTGTGTGTGTGTGTGTGTGTGTGTGTGTGTGTGCTCGAAGAGCTTTTAGATCCTTTACTCCTGCTGCTGCTTACATTTATAAATATTTATATGCTGTGTCTGTCTCTATGGCTGTCGGTATAAATTGTAATCCAATCAACGTCAGTCAAATGTGCAAACAACAACTGCTGCAACAACCAACAAACAGCAACCAACAACAACAACAGCAACAAAATTCTCTGATGAGAAAACCACCAAAAAAGAAATAGAAAGAAATAGAAGAAAAAAATAAAAAGAAAAAGAAAAAGAAACAAAAACCCATTTGCCAAATCAAAAATTGCAGTTGTCGCTGTAGCTTCCTGCATGTCCTTCAATGCTTCTCTATGTACGTACCCGCTCCTGCTGTCATTCACTCAACTGCAATAAATTCGATTTTATATCTGAGTGCACCGCCCCCAACTGCCCCTGCACATCGTCCCTGCACATCGTCAAACCAAATACATTACACCCCTCTCTACCGCTTTCTCTTCCGTTTTCCTAATCTCTGAAGTAAGTAAAAATGCAAAACGTTTGAAAGTTTTTCAATGCCACTAAAAATCGAGCGTCAATCGACAGCAAAATTGTTTAGTGATTTTTGCCAAAATAAGAAAAAAAATAAGAAATAATAAAATAAAAAAAAATAATTGAAAAAGAAGAGAGAAAAAAAGAGAAATCAAACAACAAGCAACTCGAGTCCCAAGCACTTGCCAAATGTTCAGTCAAATGTTATGCCAAAAGCAATATGGAACTATATCCGTTTTATGTGGGTGCTGTACAGGGACAGGCACAGCTTTAGGAACAGATATAGCCACAGGCACAGGCACATGAAGTACTAACAAAACCAGGGACAGGGACAGGGACAGGAATTGATGTATACCAGCCGCATTCAACTAAAAGTAAATAAAATGGGCACACTCTGACCTAATGGTGGGACAACACAAACTAGACTCTATACCATAAGAGATGCTCATCCCATGCTGAGTGCTTTCAATAAACGAAATTGCCTGTAGGGTTCGCTCTTTCTACACACACAAACACAAACAGAAACACATGCACATATATACACATTGAAAGAAAACTTGGCCCTTGACAGCAATTGGTCAGAATTTTTGTGGGCAATGGATGCGTTAAAAAGCTCTTTCGAAAAGACAGTCCATACATAAAGTTCTGACACACGAAGAACATAGCTTGCTACATATAACTTCATCAAGATGTGCTCATAAAAACGAGCAGTGGCCCCAAGAAGCATAAGGCGCACATAAAGCAGAGCGTAGCAAAAAAATGGTATGCCATGGCAAGACAGTAGACACCGACAACAATGGCAAGCGCAAGGACATTTAGCTTAGACTAGTGCCAAAACTTACACACAGACACACACACATATATGACAACGATATTAGCAAAACCAAAAAAAAGAAAAAGACACAATCCATTATTACATTTTTCACGCCAATAAAAACAAATACAAAACGGAGAATATTCGTATAAAGATGAAGAACCAGAGCCAGGCAAATGCTTAGTTTTGTTGTTGTTGTTGTTGCTCTACTTTTGGCAATTTCCTTTTTTATTTATATTTTTTTTTTTTGTGCTCAATGTTTCTTTGGTCACTCACGAAAATTACTAAAATTGTATATCCGTTTCCGGTTCAAGCTGAGGCCAAGTCCATTTCACTTCAGAGCTCTTGTCAGGCATTTGTCCCATTTGCTGAGACTTCTCTTATAGATATAGATATATATATATATATATATTATAGATATATGTACCCACATATACATGCATACCCACATACAATTTCGCCTGTCAGCGCTTACGGGATGTCCTTGATTTGCACAGTCACACACGCACAAAAAGAAAACAAGAAAAAAAATAACTAGTTTTTTTGGGACATAATTTATGGCACATCACGCATACGACACGTTGCACACATGCTGCCAATTCTCAAAACAAAACAAAAATAAAACTAAAGCAAAAGAAAAGAAAAAACACTGAGACAACTTTTTGTTTGCCACACTTGTCTGCACACATGATGCAGACATTTTTCATTTGTTTTTCATCCTTGCAACGATTACAAGTCAATTTGCAAGACTCACACAGTAGAAATGCGGAAAAAGCTTAAGTAGGAAAATCCAATTTTTACCATTGAATTGTAACCACTGAGTAAAAGGCAATCTCAAGGCAATTGGCCAATTGAACTGTTATAACTACCATAGTACTCGTCGTGTCGTAGGTCAAATGAATCAGTTAAAACTCAATCTGAAGTTTTTAAGTGCAATTTGAAGCCTACAAGTCCATAATTGCCTTGATAAGTGAGCGGCTGTTTTGAATGGTAAAAGTTTCTTTGGGAAATTGGTATTTTCGCGCACTTCACTTTAAATATTAAAAATTATAAACATTATAAAACTATGGCACTGGGAGGTGCAACATGGTGGCACGTTGCTATCAAATTATGTATATTGTGATGAATATTTAAGTTGACGTCAGTTTAAGTTTAACGAGGCACGTGGCAAACTTATAATTTGTCTAATTAAAAGTTTCACTGATTTTCGTACCAGCTTGCAAAGTCACGCAGCAAGTGCTATGCATGCCACATGCCACATGCCACCTACTAACACTAAATATTAAACCGCACAACAAAACTATCATCACGGGTACAATAAAAGAAATCAAAAAGCAATGCAACAAATTGATGTACACCACCATTGTGGCTATCACAAAACTTTTGGCTAAAACTGAGCAGCGATTTGCGGCTCAAAACGAAAAGAAACAATGCAATATTCTTCAACTTTTCTTAATTTTCACTAAATAGTCCATTCAACTTTACTAAAATATTCAAACAAAAATACAATCATTAAAATTGAATTATATTTATATATTTATATTTATATTATAAAATATTAATTTGTTTATAAATAAAAAGAAATATGTAAATACTAAACCTATTGTAAATAAAAAAAATAAATAAATTAAATATGGCTTACAATAAATTATAGAAGTAATTATATTGCGCATTAATTTCCTAAATATATTTATATATATATATATATATTTTGCTATTTTAAAGAGTTTATAAGGCTGAACATATTGATTGAACTGATAAATACACCAATTAAGTCGAACAGTTGCCCAATTAAATTTAAACAATAATCCGTTATTAAAAAGATTTAAACAATTTTTTGTCAGATATATATTTGGTGTATATAATAGCTGTTTTTATATAAGCAATCAAAGACAGTATTGGTTTAGTTAACTATTTTAGCTATAACCAATAACAACCAAAATGAACCACATAGGAGTTAGCATTTTTTTTATGTTTAGCATTCTATTTCATTTGAGTTCACAGAATAAATTTAAAATAACTAATGTCGCATGTCTTTGTAATGATAAAAAATTCTGTGACTTTGAAAAGTGTGATCTTAAACTGATAGGACGTGGTATCAGTGCTTTGAATATTCATTTGGAACTAACAGATCCAATAACGGACGTCATTATAAATTTGGAACTGTTCAAGAAATCAAATGGCTATCGTCCCTTTTTAATAAACCAGAGTATTGATTTTTGTTATTATATGCGTAATAGAAAGGCTTATGCATTTTTCAACTCTTTTCATCAAAGTTTTTTAAAGTTTTCCAATATAAATCATACCTGTCCTTATACTGTAAGTGAAATGCATTTTTTTTTATGTTATATATGACAATATGGTTAAATAAATTCATTTTTAGAACAATTAATTGAATAAATTCCTTGTCATATACCAAATCTTTTATTATAATGTTCTAAAAATAAATTTATTTAACCATATTGTCTATATATATACATAAAAAAAAATGCATTTCACTTACAGTATAAGGACAGGTATGATTTATATTGGAAAACTTTAAAAAACTTTGATGAAAAGAGTTGAAAAATGCATAAGCCTTTCTATTACGCATATAATAACAAAAATCAATACTCTGGTTTATTAAAAAGGGACGATAGCCATTTGATTTCTTGAACAGTTCCAAATTTATAATGACGTCCGTTATTGGATCTGTTAGTTCCAAATGAATATTCAAAGCACTGATACCACGTCCTATCAGTTTAAGATCACACTTTTCAAAGTCACAGAATTTTTTATCATTACAAAGACATGCGACATTAGTTATTTTAAATTTATTCTGTGAACTCAAATGAAATAGAATGCTAAACATAAAAAAAATGCTAACTCCTATGTGGTTCATTTTGGTTGTTATTGGTTATAGCTAAAATAGTTAACTAAACCAATACTGTCTTTGATTGCTTATATAAAAACAGCTATTATATACACCAAATATATATCTGACAAAAAATTGTTTAAATCTTTTTAATAACGGATTATTGTTTAAATTTAATTGGGCAACTGTTCGACTTAATTGGTGTATTTATCAGTTCAATCAATATGTTCAGCCTTATAAACTCTTTAAAATAGCAAAATATATATATATATATATAAATATATTTAGGAAATTAATGCGCAATATAATTACTTCTATAATTTATTGTAAGCCATATTTAATTTATTTATTTTTTTTATTTACAATAGGTTTAGTATTTACATATTTCTTTTTATTTATAAACAAATTAATATTTTATAATATAAATATAAATATATAAATATAATTCAATTTTAATGATTGTATTTTTGTTTGAATATTTTAGTAAAGTTGAATGGACTATTTAGTGAAAATTAAGAAAAGTTGAAGAATATTGCATTGTTTCTTTTCGTTTTGAGCCGCAAATCGCTGCTCAGTTTTAGCCAAAAGTTTTGTGATAGCCACAATGGTGGTGTACATCAATTTGTTGCATTGCTTTTTGATTTCTTTTATTGTACCCGTGATGATAGTTTTGTTGTGCGGTTTAATATTTAGTGTTAGTAGGTGGCATGTGGCATGTGGCATGCATAGCACTTGCTGCGTGACTTTGCAAGCTGGTACGAAAATCAGTGAAACTTTTAATTAGACAAATTATAAGTTTGCCACGTGCCTCGTTAAACTTAAACTGACGTCAACTTAAATATTCATCACAATATACATAATTTGATAGCAACGTGCCACCATGTTGCACCTCCCAGTGCCATAGTTTTATAATGTTTATAATTTTTAATATTTAAAGTGAAGTGCGCGAAAATACCAATTTCCCAAAGAAACTTTTACCATTCAAAACAGCCGCTCACTTATCAAGGCAATTATGGACTTGTAGGCTTCAAATTGCACTTAAAAACTTCAGATTGAGTTTTAACTGATTCATTTGACCTACGACACGACGAGTACTATGGTAGTTATAACAGTTCAATTGGCCAATTGCCTTGAGATTGCCTTTTACTCAGTGGTTACAATTCAATGGTAAAAATTGGATTTTCCTACTTAAGCTTTTTCCGCATTTCTACTGTGTGAGTCTTGCAAATTGACTTGTAATCGTTGCAAGGATGAAAAACAAATGAAAAATGTCTGCATCATGTGTGCAGACAAGTGTGGCAAACAAAAAGTTGTCTCAGTGTTTTTTCTTTTCTTTTGCTTTAGTTTTATTTTTGTTTTGTTTTGAGAATTGGCAGCATGTGTGCAACGTGTCGTATGCGTGATGTGCCATAAATTATGTCCCAAAAAAACTAGTTATTTTTTTTCTTGTTTTCTTTTTGTGCGTGTGTGACTGTGCAAATCAAGGACATCCCGTAAGCGCTGACAGGCGAAATTGTATGTGGGTATGCATGTATATGTGGGTACATATATCTATAATATATATATATATATATATCTATATCTATAAGAGAAGTCTCAGCAAATGGGACAAATGCCTGACAAGAGCTCTGAAGTGAAATGGACTTGGCCTCAGCTTGAACCGGAAACGGATATACAATTTTAGTAATTTTCGTGAGTGACCAAAGAAACATTGAGCACAAAAAAAAAAAATATAAATAAAAAAGGAAATTGCCAAAAGTAGAGCAACAACAACAACAACAAAACTAAGCATTTGCCTGGCTCTGGTTCTTCATCTTTATACGAATATTCTCCGTTTTGTATTTGTTTTTATTGGCGTGAAAAATGTAATAATGGATTGTGTCTTTTTCTTTTTTTTGGTTTTGCTAATATCGTTGTCATATATGTGTGTGTGTCTGTGTGTAAGTTTTGGCACTAGTCTAAGCTAAATGTCCTTGCGCTTGCCATTGTTGTCGGTGTCTACTGTCTTGCCATGGCATACCATTTTTTTGCTACGCTCTGCTTTATGTGCGCCTTATGCTTCTTGGGGCCACTGCTCGTTTTTATGAGCACATCTTGATGAAGTTATATGTAGCAAGCTATGTTCTTCGTGTGTCAGAACTTTATGTATGGACTGTCTTTTCGAAAGAGCTTTTTAACGCATCCATTGCCCACAAAAATTCTGACCAATTGCTGTCATGGGATAACCAAACAAAAATGTTGCATACTTTTAGGCTGTAGTTTTTTGGGTAGGCAACCAGACAGAAGTTCACAGATCTTGAATTCTTTGAATTAAGATATACTTTTAGTTTAGTTTACATTAAGCCTAAAGCGTTATTCCAGCTCTAATAGCTCGAGGACCTTTGCTCTATTCCTTAAATAGTTTTTATGTACGTAGGTAATAATATTACTGGCAAAGCTAAAAGCATATCACAAACGAAGTAGGCAAAAATATACCTTCTACTATAATGAATAAAATAGATCTATATCATAGTGTAGATAAATTCAACTCTGGTTTCAGCTTGCCTATATATAGTGGATATAGCAAATGTTGGCATTTTAGTTGAGCTCTGGGATATTATTTGATCATTGCCTTAAACTTGAAAGTTTATTAAAGAACCCTTATGCGACAAAGGATGCTTCTAAGGATGCTTTAAAGGATGCTTTTATGAAAATTATTAGTGTCTTTTAATTGCAATTTAGTTTAGTTTAAACTATCTTGTTAGAATAAAATGTTTTCATTTGGTAATTTCAACTTTGTGGGTAATTTAGGAGCTGCAACTCCTTAATCAGGACACACATAAAAGGATAACTAAAAGTCGTCCATGCCAAATTATTTGCATTGTTTTTCCACTTTACTTTCTATGTATTTCATTGCCTTTTGTCAAGTTGTGTGCGCGTGTGAAAATGTGCCTAAGGTCAGGGCCAAGTTTTCTTTCAATGTGTATATATGTGCATGTGTTTCTGTTTGTGTTTGTGTGTGTAGAAAGAGCGAACCCTACAGGCAATTTCGTTTATTGAAAGCACTCAGCATGGGATGAGCACTCTTATGGTATAGAGTCTAGTTTGTGTTGTCCCACCATTAGGTCAGAGTGTGCCCATTTTATTTACTTTTAGTTGAATGCGGCTGGTATACATCAATTCCTGTCCCTGTCCCTGTCCCTGGTTTTGTTAGTACTTCATGTGCCTGTGCCTGTGGCTATATCTGTTCCTAAAGCTGTGCCTGTCCCTGTACAGCACCCACATAAAACGGATATAGTTCCATATTGCTTTTGGCATAACATTTGACTGAACATTTGGCAAGTGCTTGGGACTCGAGTTGCTTGTTGTTTGATTTCTCTTTTTTTCTCTCTTCTTTTTCAATTATTTTTTTTTATTTTATTATTTCTTATTTTTTTTCTTATTTTGGCAAAAATCACTAAACAATTTTGCTGTCGATTGACGCTCGATTTTTAGTGGCATTGAAAAACTTTCAAACGTTTTGCATTTTTACTTACTTCAGAGATTAGGAAAACGGAAGAGAAAGCGGTAGAGAGGGGTGTAATGTATTTGGTTTGACGATGTGCAGGGACGATGTGCAGGGGCAGTTGGGGGCGGTGCACTCAGATATAAAATCGAATTTATTGCAGTTGAGTGAATGACAGCAGGAGCGGGTACGTACATAGAGAAGCATTGAAGGACATGCAGGAAGCTACAGCGACAACTGCAATTTTTGATTTGGCAAATGGGTTTTTGTTTCTTTTTCTTTTTCTTTTTATTTTTTTCTTCTATTTCTTTCTATTTCTTTTTTGGTGGTTTTCTCATCAGAGAATTTTGTTGCTGTTGTTGTTGTTGGTTGCTGTTTGTTGGTTGTTGCAGCAGTTGTTGTTTGCACATTTGACTGACGTTGATTGGATTACAATTTATACCGACAGCCATAGAGACAGACACAGCATATAAATATTTATAAATGTAAGCAGCAGCAGGAGTAAAGGATCTAAAAGCTCTTCGAGCACACACACACACACACACACACACACACACACACACACACACACACACATACAAACATATAAACATACAAACACTGCTTGCTGACAAAACAATGAAAGTTTTTGTGCCTCACTCTGGATAACCCCCAACTTTTCCCGCTTCAGTCCGACTAGCTATATTAATTTGTTTGCTACATACTCACATTTATACACAAGAACACACACACACACACACACACACACACACATACACATTCTATACACTTCAACACTCAAACATTGCCCACGGTCTGGTCTATTGTTGTGCTACACTTGAATTTTGTGCCTGCCCCATATACACACGTGCAACGTGCCGTGTCCTGGTAAATGATTCTCTGGCAACCGTTATGTTGTGTTGGCCCTCATTCTTGTTGTTTGGTTGGTTGCCTGGTATTTTTATTTTTTTTTGGGCTGCTGCGTAAACAATTATACGCTTATCAGACCCAAAAATCTATCCAAACGGAAGGGTATATTGTGACTTGAACAAACAAAATTCAAGCACAACAATTGAAAGCCAAAAAGGAAAAATAAAAATAAAATAAAATAATAATATAAACTTTTGTATAGTTTGCCAGTATAACGTTTACGTATTAAAAGCATTAATCAAAGAAAGAGAGAAAAAAAATAAAAAATAGAATGAGAAAATCAAGTTGGGTTCGAAAATAGAAAGGACCCTTTCTTGTCTAAGTATAGGGTAACTCTAGGAGTATAATTACATTACGATTCTAACATGTTTTACTATATGAGCGTCCACTTAAGGGCATGCCTGTGTGTGTATGTGTGTTTGTGTGTATACTTTTGATTGTGTCTGAGTCTATCTTTCTCTCTCTCTCTCTCTCTCACACACACTCTCTGTGCGTGTGTATGTGCTTAGAGAAGCGTGTTAATTGAGTTAGCATTTCTCGCTTTCATTTAATAGGCAATGTGTTCATAATGATTACTTGCCGTGCTTGCAGAGCATATTAAAATCATTTATATATATTTTTATATATTTTATTATATAACATTTATTAATGCCAATAAAATGTAATAAAAATCAGTTACAATCGAAAAACTATACAAGCATATAAGCATTAATTAAAGCATTCAACTTTAGACTTTAGCGCACTCGATAGAGATTTTCTTTTAGTGCATTTCAAATTTTCCCATTGACAAGTGTCAGCGTTATGACAAGTGCCTGCGGTTTGGTCTTGCCTGGCACTTGAGTCAGGCAAGTGTTGCCAATATATATATATATACATATATACATATATATTTATAGATATATACTAGATATATATATATATATCTATATATGTATATGCCAAGTACTTGACACAAGGCAAACAAACATG
>JBAMBS010002019.1:0-2500 GCA_037044455.1 Zygothrica quintamaculata
GCAGAATCCCACCTACATTTATTTTGACATAGAAACCGTCATGTTTTTTTTGCTTTACTCTATACACAAAGACATATATATAAATATGTATATATGTATGTGTATGTGTGTGTGCTGGTTGTGGCATTAGGAAAAGTTGCACTACTTACATTTCAACACGTTCAACTTTGATGCCCCAGGCATCGGTGGCTTCGTCGAGCTGAACCTGTTTATGAAATGGCCCACATAGCGTTGGCAGGTGTAAGGAGTGTATTTGTGTGTGTATGTGTATGTATTTGTATGTGTGTGTGTGTTTGTGTGTGTGTGTTAGAAATAACATGAGTTTTAGTTATATATGTTTTTCATGTTGTTAAACTGCGTATGTTATTTTGTCTTTCACATTTCACAGTTTTCTCTCGTTTTTTTTTTTTTTGCTTTTTGCTTTTTGATTTTTTTTTTCTATTTTTTTTTTTTTTGGTTGCACATTGTTTTGTGGGTCGTGTTGCAGCATCCTTGAAACTGTGAAAAAAGCAGTACCATGTGCAGCACTTGGCTGCTTCTAACGGAGTGGAAGAGCCACCATATTTCGGAATTCTGAACATGTTCGACGTGCATCAGCATCAACAGCAGCAGCAGCATTAAGGCTTAACCCTAATGGAGGCCTGTGCTGCGATTTTCAACTATTTTTCATATGGCCATAAAAATAAATAAATAAAGAGTGCATAAAGGAGCTGGAGCTGAAACTATAGCTCGAACTGGCGATAAAGCAAAGTTGAAGACTCAGACACTGAGTATGGAAGTATGAAATTTGGGTTAAGTTGGCAGCAACTGCTGCTGTTCAGATATGCGAATCTTAAAGGAGGCGGAGAAGAAGAATGGGAATGAGATGGGGAAGTAGAAGGAGGTGCAGAAGGCAAATGGAGTATAGTATAAAAAGCGCATTTCAATTTTGCTGTAACTGTAAGAATAGGGTTTAGCTGCTGCGATTTAATGCCAGTTCGTGTCTGGCAAGGATTCAGCCAGTCTTTTGCTATGTCTTTTTTCTGCTTTTTTTCTTCCATATTATTTTTAAGGTTTTGGGTTTTTCTTTTTGTTTTTTGGTTTCTTGGCAGCTGCCGCCAATTTACAATTAATATTTAGTAGAGCTTGTCGACCCGGTTATCTGGGTAAAGACCAAGTTTATGGTTAGCTACAGCATTTAAATTGCATACAATTAACAAGTTGGCAGGCCAATAAAAGTGCTGCCAAACTTTGCGAAGAAATTCATGTACAACAACTAACTCTAGCTTCAAATGGGAGCAGGTTTAAATGGAGGTTAAAGTTAAGAATTAAGAAATAATTAGCAGATGCAAAGTTAAACAATGCCAAACGGTAAGTGGCCACTCGCGACTCACAACGCGCAAGTAGCATGTGGTAAGTGGTAAGTAAGGAAAAACAGAAGAGAAAAGGAAAGAAACATAAGTCAATTATGGGAATTGCACAATTCTTATGAATGTCGCAAAATGCAGACACAAACAGAAACTTTACTATCTCCAAGACATTTAAGTAAAGCAATTGGTACTATGGTAGACCGGCAGAATGGTACATGATACAATGGTACAATAAGGGTACAATATTACAAAATAGCTTGGGCCGTCTGGCTGTCCTATAAGGAATTTGAACTCACCTGCATAGTGCCGGAAATCGTCATACGCTCGCTGAGTATCTCATGCAAATGCCGAGTTCCCATTGTGTTTCGTAGAGTAGTCTGTGCCAGTAGTCTGGTCGAGTGGTGGGCATTCTCCACGTTCGCTATAGAGACAGTTGCATTTGAAACGCGATAGTAAACCACTGCATCCACCGAAACCGTAACGCTATCCTTTGTCAGAACCTACAAGATGCAGTGGGTTGGATTTTGTTTTTCTTTTCTATTTATTTCAACTTGGTTTTTTATATATATTCTTTTTTTTTTTGTTATTTTTGTTTTGTTTTGCTATTATCTATTTGTTGTTGCTCTATTGTTGCTTTGCTCTTTGTTTTCTTATTTTGCTCTCATATATATACATATATATATATATATATATATATATATATATATATATATATATATATATATATATATATTTATAGGAATATATGTATATGAAAGAAGATATAGTTATTATTATGCTTGTTTATTGTTGCTACACATACTAAACTTGTATGCAAAACAGTGTATACAGAGAGAGATAGAGAGAGAGGTGGGAAAGCGAGAGCGAAAGAGAGTTCTATATGCTATATATATAAGCTGCATAGTTATTATATATATATATATATATATATATATAACTTGCATATATATAGCTATATCTGTAACTGTGCGTTTAGCTTGCATCTTGTATCTTGAATCTTATATCTTTCAGAATGCAACTCACAAATCGCAACTTGTATTTATATATATATATATATATATATATAAATATATATATATATAAATATATATATGAATTATTTAGTGGCTGCTACTGGGCTTAGATACAAGTAACGAATAGAAAGCATAATG
>JBAMBS010002019.1:7500-170872 GCA_037044455.1 Zygothrica quintamaculata
CATACTTCCATACTCAGTGTCTGAGTCTTCAACTTTGCTTTATCGCCAGTTCGAGCTATAGTTTCAGCTCCAGCTCCTTTATGCACTCTTTATTTATTTATTTTTATGGCCATATGAAAAATAGTTGAAAATCGCAGCACAGGCCTCCATTAGGGTTAAGCCTTAATGCTGCTGCTGCTGTTGATGCTGATGCACGTCGAACATGTTCAGAATTCCGAAATATGGTGGCTCTTCCACTCCGTTAGAAGCAGCCAAGTGCTGCACATGGTACTGCTTTTTTCACAGTTTCAAGGATGCTGCAACACGACCCACAAAACAATGTGCAACCAAAAAAAAAAAAAAAATAGAAAAAAAAAATCAAAAAGCAAAAAGCAAAAAAAAAAAAAAACGAGAGAAAACTGTGAAATGTGAAAAGCAGAATGAAGCATCACAGTTAACAACATGAAAAACGTGTGTAAACAAAACTAATGTGTTTTTACTGCTATTTCTAACACACACACACAAACACACACACACATACAAATACATACACATACACACACAAATACACTCCTTACACCTGCCAACGCTATGTGGGCCATTTCATAAACAGGTTCAGCTCGACGAAGCCACCGATGCCTGGGGCATCAAAGTTGAACGTGTTGAAATGTAAGTAGTGCAACTTTTCCTAATGCCACAACCAGCACACACACATACACATACACAAAGACATATTTATATATATGTATATATGTATAGAGTAAAGCAAAAAAAACATGACGGTTTCTATGTCAAAATAAATGTAGGTGGGATTCTGCCATTATGTGAATAATGTAGAGAAGGGATAATAAAAGTGAAGGGAGTATGCGGTATTGGACGCAGGATTGGCCTTTGTCTGCTGTCACTGTTTGTTGCATTGTTGTAATTTATTATTATCAGCGCAGGGACAAGTGGCTGCCACAGCAGCTTCATCTGCTTTGGCTACAGCTAGTTCAGCTTCAACTTTAGCCCCAACGAGTAGCCATAGTCATAGCCATCTGGCCAGCACGTGTGACAGCTTGTCAAATACATAGACAGCAGCAACAGAAACAGTAACAACAACAACAACATTAACAACAACAAGAACATCCAGCATTTTGCTGGCCATGTTGTAACAGCTGCAATGGCCAAAAACTTGACGCGTTGATTGTTGTTGTAGTTAAAGTTGCTGTCGTTGTGGCTATTTTTTGCGATGTGTCTATGAAAATTATATAATTTTTATGACAATCTTCATGCTGTGCTGCTTTGCCCTTGGCTATTGTTATTGTTGTCCGTGTCCATCAGATTTTTATGAAATTAATCATGGCTAATAAAATATGGTCGACATTTTGTTATTGGGCCATAGAATGGGGAATGCTTCTTGCCATAAAAAAGAGCCACAAAAAAGAAGAAATATTAAGCAATATTTCATTATTATTCGATTTTCTATATCATTTACTTCATTTAAGTGTAGCTCAATTGAAAAGATATATATAGTGAATATCTGATAAATAGAAGTTGAATATTAACATAAATTTACATTAAATCACAAGAAAATGCAATAGAAAATCTCATTTTAGTTTAGACTCAAGCAATTTTAGATTATGAAATGGGGTTGATTAGGTTATAATTTTTGTTTTTGAATTGAGTTTGGAACAGGCTAACCTAAATATAATTCTCTGTTCTCTGGACAACAAACAGCAAGGATGTGCGTCTACCCGTGCAATTGCAACGTGCCATGGCCGCCGAGGCAGAGGCTGCTCGTGAGGCACGCGCCAAAGTTATTGCCGCAGAGGGCGAACAGAAGGCATCCCGAGCTCTGCGTGAGGCATCCGAAGTGATTGGCGATTCACCAGCAGCCTTGCAGTTGCGCTATTTGCAGGTATATAAAGTTCATTGAACTACAGACGCACACACACACACACACACATATATTGTGTGTGTGTTTGGATGTATATAATAAAAGTTAAAATTCATAAAATTATTATTTTTATTTTTGAAACTATTTTGCGGCAGACACTGAACACCATATCCGCGGAGAAGAACTCCACAATTGTATTCCCTCTGCCAATCGACTTGATAACGTATTTCCTGAAAACATCGGAAGCTACCTCGCAACAGAATGCGGCCGCAGCAGTTGCTGCCCAGCAACAATTCCAGTCACATCAATACCACCAAGTGCAGCAACAGCCTCAACAGATGCAGCAGCAGCAGCAGCCTCAACAGCAGCAGCTACAACAACAACCACAGCAGTCGCTACCCCCACAGCAATCACCATTACCACCACAACAGCAACAGCAACAACAACAGCAACAACAGCAACAACAGCAACAACAGCAACAATTGCCGCAACCACAGCAACAGTATCAACAATCGCAGCAAATCTCTTCAGCCATGTAAAGAGTTTGAGGATCTTAAGGATTCGGCATAGTCGAATGTTGATTAGCATAGCCTTAACAGCTATGCAATGGAAAATATGAACAAACACACACACACATACATATATACACCGACTCAATAGGGTGAATTAAATATGTAGTTTCTAGAACACCAAAAAGTGCGATTTTGATAGCATTCCAAGTAGTTCCAAAATAACACCACAAGGAACAAAAATATACATATATACAAAGATATATATGTATATAGAATTACTTTGCATATTCGAAACACTAGTGAAAATTCTAAAACCAACCAGTTTTGAAAATATTAAAATGAATCAGTTTCTGAACTAACAGAGTCCTTGAGCTAATACACTTTAAAATATTTAAAAATGGTTGGTTTGGTTTTGTATTTTCATGAACTAGTTGTCTTTACCTCTCACTCTCTGTCACTCTTTCTCCCTTTCTTACACACATTTAATATATATATAAATTTTTTTTTTTTTTTTATTGCAATGGTAATACATATAGTATATGAAGCATACGAATATATTGTAAGAAAATACGATAAAAAAAAAATTATTCATCGATGGCATCAAATAGTAGTGAAATAATTCCAGTGTTTAATACATAACATACATACATATACATATACATATGTATCTGTGTAGTATAATATGAGAGAGGTTAAGATCTGTATGGATATATATTTCTATATATATTTTTCATGTTTATCAGATCAAACTTTTCAACACAAAAATTGTTTGCGAAGTGAAAGTTTTTGTAAATGTTTAGCTTTAAGATGTTAGTATGTGTTTAACCCCTCACCCCCTGCAGCAAATTAAAGCCATGAATGAACTACTATGCATACATAGATACATATATATTTGTATGTATACAAATTGCAATCTATCTAAACTCTATATACATATATACAAGTCTGATAGAACAATTTGTATTAGTAACAAACCAAAAACGAAAAATATTCAATTATCTTACAGAAACCGTTTCAAAAACTTTCGAGTATATAACAACAACTTACAATCGCCAATAGCAATATATATACAATACAAACATTATATACAATACGATATATATATATATATACATATATATATATATATATATAAATATAAATATATATGTGTATAATGGATTTACTTACCTATGATAAATGTTTATATATATATATATATATATATATACATACTTTTGTCAACTGATTTGTCCTTTAAACACTTTGGCCAGCCAGTTGAACAATTTGCTTTCAACAGCAGCCATATTATATATATATATATATATATATTTATATATATATATAAATACATATATATATGTACTTTATATATATATATATATATATATACATTCGATAACACAACATTCAATCTGAAACAACGTATATCGTATATCGAACAACGCCAATGGTATCACTGATGAGATATTTAAACGCAGCTTGACACAAACACACAGAACAACAATATATACATACTTACAATAAATAAATGTAATACGAATTTATTGTACATAAAACACAATTATTATTATACTAATAACAATAACAATAATAATAATACAAATAATAATAATAACAACCAATAATCGATACGAAAACCAAAACGAAATAACACTTTGAGAAACTGTTTATTAGAACTTTATAGTTGTGTGTTTAAAGCTAACATACTTAAATACCAGATACATATACATTTACTTAAATATATATATATGTATATACATGTCTGTGTATGTGTATATGTAAATGTTTATGTGTATGTTTTGCTTATACACATTATTAACTAGAGTTAGTTTCATTCGAACTAATGCCAGTTACTCATGTCTCTTAGAATTTACAATACAAAACTTTTCATATTCAAAATCAAAAAAAAAAAATTCAAATTCAAATCGAAATCGAAATTCGTAAACAAAATCCGAATCCGAATCCGTATTACAGTTCAAATTAGTAGTGTTTCATTAATCGTATAACAAGAATATTAAAAAAAAAATAAATAAATAAAACAACTTAGTGTTCAGATAGTTCAAATTTTCCATTAGCCCCACTCGCCCACACATACACATACACACACATTGATACAAGAACATTATTAAGAAAACAAATAATGAAAAAAAATTTTAGTAAATTTTTAGCGCACTTCATTAGAAATTATGAATCGAAAAACAATATGAAAATTGTTTCTAATCGTACTTCAAACTTAACAACATTCATCGCAACAGCAAATAATGCGTAAATACATAAATTTAATATGCATTCGATAGTTACATATGGTAGTTACATTACATACGATTATTAAATACATACATATATATACATATATATGTACATTTTTTGCCTTTAAACAATTTTTAAAACGTGACGATTTCATTATTATTACCTACTTATACATACATATATCTACATAAATATCTATATATATATATATACATATATGTATATGTATATATATATATATATATATATATATATATATATATATATATATATATATATATATATATATATATATATATAGATATATATACAAATATACTTATATTCAACCAGGAAAAAACGTACAATAAAAATAAAAACGCAACTTTTTTGGCATCCAAAGAGGCGAAAACACAAAAGAAAAATGTTTTTTATTATGGAAATAAAGGCAACACCGAAATGCATATACTCTTACAATTGTAAAAATATAATAACAGTTGGTTAAATCGCTTCCTGCATCCTAACAAACTGAAACTTGCACGCTGGCACATTTTTTGGCTCGAAGCTTGCAAAATTTTCTTGCGTTGTAACAGGAAAAGGTCCAGTTTGTTTTCAGTAGGCCTCAGGGGGCTTACACAAATGAATGCTAGTAACAATATGGCGCCATTAAGTGAACTTATTGAAAGTATGTACTATGTTAAAATCCTCGCTACCTACATGGAATTCAAAACTTGCATCGGGCTCAGGTAACGAATTGCTTTTGCCGAAAATTTCTAGGTAAAACCAAGTATCAAAATCAGCTTATGGATTCCAATATAATATACACATACATATATATATATATATATATATATATATATACATGTATATATATATATTCTGTACATTGTGCCTATTTTGAGTATGTTGTCAGGCTGGTAGCCCGCATTTTCTATGTTGCCCCTAAAAGAGTCAACAACTTTAAAATGTAAGCGTTTAAAAGGTACTTTGTGATACATTGTAAGGATCAGAGCAAGGAAGATGAAAACCCAGAACAACAACTTCAGCAACATATAGATTGTACCAACATATTTTGTTAGCATTTTGGGCATAAAGCAAACTAACTTCTTTCCAATAAATTAAATCATCCAACATAGGGAAGTGAAGATGTGCTCTGACTCTGTTTTACTGTAATAAAACACAACTCACGCATCACCTGCAGTTGTTAAGACTACGTGACCTCTCTACTTCAGTTCTTGTGCCTAAGGTATTCCTCTCCTCTTATTGTTGAATACACTTTACGACTTCACTGAGGTTTCTATTTTCTCCACTCTCATCACAATCAAATCAGTGGCCTCAATACATCAACAATTCCAAACAACTCAAGCAACTCATACTGTAAGCACATCTCATACTGTTCATGCAAGTCATATGATTCCAACAGCTTATTGAACTCATGAAGCTCATACAGCTCATAAAGTTCATAGAAACTATATAAATCAGCCTAATTACAGCTTAGCATTTCAAGAAATATAGATGAGCTATTGTTGTCGAAGAGCCCAAGTGCAGCCGCATTTGATATGTTATAAATGGTGTACGATACTAAATGTAGGTTATATACATGGAAGTTATAGTTAAAGAAGCAAATTGATGATTATAGTGCTGACACATAAGATATCTTCTATGGATAGTGCATGTCTGCACTTAAATTTAAACATGTGGAAATGCATTCAAAAGACAAGAAAGTATCTCTATACAAATGAACGAATATCAATACAAATATACAATATGCACCGCCACCTATTGTCAGTTAGCAGCATTAAAGCAGACAGGGATCGAGAGAGAGTCATATAAGTCTTATGCTTGAATGGCTGGCAAATGATAACAAAATTCTAAAAGTGACAAATTAGGTGGAACATAGTAGATGATGAAAATTGCATTTTTCATCAAAAATTGTTAGCATGCAATTCCGTTCCAGAACTAATTTGAGGTGCAATGTAAATTTTTTAGTGGGCTTGGGTTCAAGTCCCAGCTAAGACATGAGGTTATTGCGTTGTATTCATGAGCTATAAAGTATGTAGGCAAAGAGGTTTTCGTAATCGGGTGCACTCGACTTAAGCTTTCTTATTTTTTTTTTGATTTTTCCTCGCCTTTGGAGTTTAATTTAGCAGATTTACGTTTACTTTAGGGTTCTTACTTATATAATCATATTTAATTACAAAATATGATTTAATCAAGAGAATCTGAAGATTTTTCAGTAGATTGAGCGCTATATTGGGTCATCATTGAACGAAAATAAAATCAACTAATTTTCATATTACAGTGTATACAATATATATATAAATTTTTTCTATACATAACTCTTATTATTTACTTACTTAATCATTGATAATTCACTTGAAGTTTTTGTGATTTGAATTTAAAATATTTTTATTTATTTCGATTTAATTTAAATAAATTTATTCATAACATTTATTACCTGCTTAGAAGTCAACGTACATTTTTAATTTAAATTTTTATATAGAAACAAAACAAAAAATGGTTCATACTATGATATTGTAGATTATATTAACAGTTTTATGCTAACAAACTGTAAAATATGTTGGGATTTAATTGAGGTAAGGAAAGATATAAAAATAAAGAAACTTGGGAACCTAAAAATTTAATGTTTTTCTTGCTATTCTTTTCTTTGCAGTGAAGGAAACATTTCCAGCCAATTAAACTGAAGTTCAGTTTAAACAAAAATACAAGTTGCAATCCCTTGGAAAATATTGAAAGATATAAGGATATATTTTTTAAAAAACGTTGAATCCAGATTTTTTTAATAAAATTTTTGATTCAACAAACTCTTTAATTCCAAAAAGTTAATCAAATAAGTGTAATAGAAAGACAAAAACAGCTAAACTATGAACTCATTAGTTTAGACTAACTTTACTGTAAATAATAAGTATAATGTATATTTTCCTAAATGTAGAATAATTTATACTAAGTGGTATTATATATTGTGCTATTTAGCTATGTAAGAGATTTAGCTCGGCCGAATAAAGCACAAGCAAAATTTAACATATATAATTCCTTTTTAAAGTTGATTTCTGATTTGAAAGAAGCACATTAGTCTTAATTCATAGAAAAACTAAGAAAAAGTTGGAAATCGATAGTTTTTAAGAAAACGGACATAAAAATAATGGAGACAAAAGTTTGTTTTTTAACTTTAATATGAAAGTGTTATGAAAATGAACTTAAGGTAAGTACATTCATTACGCTTTGGGCGTAAAATGAAAAATGAATTTTTCTTTGGCCTGGAAAAGATGCATAAACGGGCCAATGATCAAAAGATACGAGTTCTATATATTATTCTAACTTTTTGTTTTTTAATAACTCGAAAAGATAATCAATATATAGCTTCATCAGCCTAGCTAAATATTTAAATAGTAAATTATAAAAAAAAATGTATAGAATCAACAATTCTCTACATTTGATAATAATAGTCACTTTTAGCTTTTCAACAACTAAACTATTTTGTAAGTCTTAAAAACAGAAAATTGAATACTTTTAATGGTATTCTTTTTCAAGTAGAAAAGTAGCAGAAAAATTTAAATTATTTTCAACTGTGAAATATGAAAGTTGTGAAATGCTCTGTCTATACAGATAAACTTTACTTGACTGAGAAGCATAAAATAAACTGATTTTATCTTATGGTTTACTGTAAAAACAATTGGAAACACACTCGTAAAACATTCTACAACTTTATAGAACGACGAAAATGTTGCCAACAGATACATATTTTGATAAGTAGAAATGTGGCAGCATATCTTTTGCCACATACCAGAAGCAGATTAGAAGAGCGCAGAGTACTTCATAACCTTCTTCAGATCCACTAGCAACAACGCACTGAGAATATAGAAATCAGTTAAAGAATTAAAAAGAAAATGGAAAATAAAAAAATTTTCGTACCTTGACAATAATTGGAAGCATTGTGAATGTCCTTTTACTGAAGCAGTTAGAGCAGCAGAAGTTAGTTGAAAGGATCACAGATGTGACCACATGTGTCCTGTTCGTATGAGTCTCATTTTCTATGTTTTCAGCTGAAACATGAGAAAACGCTATGCATTACTTAAAGGAAAGTATTAAGTATTCTTTGCTTCAAGGATAATTACAATCATATAATTGGAAAAATATTGGCACACACTTAATAAACGTGTTTCAAAAATTGAATTGACTTAACCTTAATTTGATTTTTAATCACAAAATCCACTTCAACTTTTAGCATTTACCTCAGTTTTATTATAAATTGTTTAATTTTTAGCAAATTTAACAATATATAATATCATTTTGTAGAATCTGAGCTATAACATTCTTTTTACTGAACCGTGCTATATAGTAAACGAAAATGGACTGAATATTCAACTTGAAAATTGATTCAACTGAAGCTTAATCTACAGTCGCAGGTTACCCGAATAGTAAAATGATAACAAATTTGGACATAGGTCAAAGCAGGTTCAGCAGCTGATAAAACCGAGAAATATCGACAGAGAACGCACTTAGAAATCCCTGCTTAAACCTCTCTGTGTATGCTATGCGTCTGTAGTATACCTCGTAAATAATTTAGGAATATATATAAAAAGCTAGTCGATTTGAGTATTTATTGTATGATGCAAAATTTACTTTGTATTTAAAAATATTTTTTGAAATCAATCAAAGAAATCAGGTAAGAAACTTTATTGCTTAAATTATTGATTGAAATGTGATAAAATTTTGGAAGAAACCGAAATAAAAACTTATATATACTTTTTGTCTTCGTTTATATAATAATGTATCTACCTTTCATAAAGTGAAAGACAAGTATCACATGTGACAATTGCTTACGCAATAATGAACTTAAAAGACATTAAAATATTTTCTTATCATAATCAAAGCTTATATAAGAGTTTTGTTTGGAAATGTATTAAATTTAATATGTATATATATATATATATATGTATGTTATTATTATAAAATTATTTAAAATTTTGTGTTTGCCTTTCAATTGGTGAGCCAGACTTGCCTTAAAATTCTTCCTCTATTTCATTTTTACAAAGCCAAAGGGTGGTATTATTTGAGAAGTTAGATGTCACTGGGAGTATATATAAATTAAACCTGATCGTACAGAAAATTACTGCTTTTTTTGAAAAAAATGGAAATTAGTGTAAAGAAAACATAATATGTTTTCCATTTGATTGTACTTAGTATTATGTATTACATTTCACTTGATTTAGTAAATCTTTATAAATATAAATATAAATATAAATCATTTTTAGTTTAATTTATTTTAAGATCTACCATATATATTTTACTTAATTCCATTCTATTAATGAATTAGAGTAATTCTTTGAGAATTCAAAACATATTTGGCAAACCTTTAATTAAATATCTCAGTTAAATCTTAAAAATTATATTTAAGTGTTTATATTCACTTAAATCGAAATGTGTGACAGAGATAAGCAAGCAAATATTTTTGCCTTGACAAGAATTATTTATAAAATATTGATTATGAAAAAATAAAGTTACTCATTATAATTCCAAAATAAGATTAATACATTTTTATAGTACAAATTAAAATACTTTTAAAGCTGTTCAATAAATTTATTCGGCATTAATATACAGTATATGCTTTATCTCTTATTAGGTTGTGATAATCTACCATCTTATATCTTTACTTTAGTTATAATCAGATGAACGAGTGTTAATACACTCATAATATATATACAATAATTATATAATATTAATAAACATTAAACTATAAAAATTATTATTTATTTCTGTTCAGTTAACGCTCAGTGCAGCCAGAAGATTTAATCTAAGATATTGTATATATTATGTTGTCTAATGACCAATAGAATCTTACAGAATCTCCGTAGAATTGTCTCCCAAGTGCAAGTCCAAATTATTGCCAAATTCGAAAAGTCTTTTCGTAAATTCAGTGATTCCTATAGTATAAAAGGCATATGTGTTACATTGAGTGT
Organism: Zygothrica quintamaculata; assembly: GCA_037044455.1. Lineage (NCBI taxonomy): Eukaryota > Metazoa > Arthropoda > Insecta > Diptera > Drosophilidae > Zygothrica > Zygothrica quintamaculata. The sequence continues at coordinate 18,063 of JBAMBS010002019.1, forward strand.
TTCTTATGACGCACCAAGTAGAAACTGAAACAGCTTGCTTTGAATAGCTACAATAAAGAAAAAAAAAGAGTTTAATAAACTGAAATTAAATATCGTTAAACTTGAATTTTGTCTTTAGTTTAAATGTTTTCTTTTTACCATCACGAAACTTCTACCTTGGTTTAATAAAAACTTGTAGCAATCTCAAAATTTCATTGACCAGCGTTTCCTCGCAACCGAAAAATTTGATTGAAAGTTCCTGTATATTTTAAACCGAGAGTGCATCATGCATTGTTTTCTGCACCCCATCGATAATAGTATTTGGGCTTTAGATAGTCAATTCACTCCAGTGAAGGTTTCTCTTTGGACGACAAAAGTTGGTCATTAAATCAAAAAGTCTATATATATATGGTTAAAAATGAAGCATCAGCTTACAAATTTGCTATTGCAACTTTCAAATTTAATGAAATTAAGTTTAAATTACTTTCCAAACAGCTTTTGAAATAATAGTATATAAAATACACGCTCAACTTTCTAACAGATGATGAAGATATAGTTATTGTTAACGACTTATATCTGGTAAGAGCATTACATCAATTTCTAATAAAGAAATATTATCGAATATCGACATGTGTATTGAACTCAGTTGGGAAATCATAAAAAATAATGTGAAAATGAATTTCAAAGTTACACGCAAATTCTTTATAGAAATTGAACTGTAGTCTATAGCAGATAAAAGTTGAAAACAGATATATATATATATATATATATATATATATATATATATATATATATATATATATATATATATATATATTCTAACACTTATTTTTTATCTTTTATACAGCAAACCGACACATTCCATTAAACAAAAATCAGTTTTTTGCTTTTATTTTTTATGTGTGTTCATTTTATTATTAATAATTATAGTTAATGTTTTGTATAATTAAACATATGACAGTGTTTAGTTTTTATGTTCTTGTTATTATTATTATTGGTTTCCCTTTTCATTTTTCATTTTTTTCAGATTTCATTTATGTGCAAAAGAACAGAGCACGCAAGCGGCATGCACCCTGTCCCTAGACAGAGCTTGAATAATTTTTATAAATTTATCCAATTGATTGCCGTGTTACAAGTTTAATATATATATAAAAAAAAAATACTTTTTCATGTTGTTGTTTTTGCTGCCGTCAACTAGTTACATGCCAGTTACGCAAACTGCTTGCTGCTGCTTTTGTTGTCTCTGTTTTTGCTGTTATAGTTTAGTTGATTCAATTCGATTTCATTTATTGCTACAAGTTTATGTCACGTTTTATTTTTATATACAAAAATTCATCAACTACACTAAACAATTTGTTTCTTCTTTCGATTTTATTTATAACAATATATTATCTTCTTTCTTTCTCTTCCTCTTCAGCATATGCTTCTTCTTTATCATTATCATCTTCTATTATTATATTTTATATTTTGTTTAAATTTATGTTGAATGCAATTTCATACAATGATTTGTTTCTGATTCATTTTTTTTATATATATATTTTTTGTTTTTGCTACTCATAGTTTAAGCTGCCTTATCTTATCTAAGTGTATGTGTATGTATGTGTATGTATGTGTATGTGTGTGAAATGCAGTAAGTTGCCGTATAAATGTTTTCTTTACAAATATTCTTTTTTCTCATACTTTTAATACGAAATGCTAAACTTTGGTTTTATGCTACAAAAAAATGTGTACACAATGGCCAACATATAAATAAAATAAGAAATAAAAGTAAAATATAAAAATAAACGAGAGAAATCTTAAAATAAAACAAAGAAATATTATTTCATACATATATAGATATAATAATAATTATAATAAATTTTATCAGTGTTATCTGTTATCGGTTATCAGTTATCAAGTATCAGTTATCAGCATCAAATAAATAAAATAATAATACAAAATATAAAAAAATTTGCATTAATATGTTCTACATATGTTTTCACTTTCATTACATTTTTTCTCATATCTTAATTCTTTGTTTTTAATTTATTTTATTATTAATCGTTTTTTTTTAGCATTTTGTTTTGAAACCCTTGGGACAGCAGTTAATTTTTTTTATTTTTCTTTTTTTTAATATAGCTTTGGACTTGGGTTTATTTTTAATTGTATCTGAAGAACGCAACTATTAAAGAGGAACTAGAGAACACAGTTAGAATAAACCTATAAAACTACAAAGTAATAATTAAAATAAAAAAAAAAATTAACTATGGACTGTGCCCAATTAAGAAATTTATATAAATTTTTATTAATTTTATATAAAAGTTATTTAATAATAAACAGTTATAGAGATAGAAGAGTTTTTTTTGTTTGTTACTTGGGTGGAAAATGAAAAGTTTTGGCAAACATTTTTTTGAACTTTGAACTATATATAAAAATTTGTTATTGGTTTTGTAGAAAAAGTTACTAAGTATTTGTCTCTGTGTATGTGTATGCGTGTGTGTGTGTGTGTGGGTATGGGTTTTTCTCTAAGGTTTTGTACATAATAATAATACTACAATACATTGCAGATGCATACATACATATGCATACTATATATATATATATATATATATACTATACTATACTATATATATATATATATATATACTATACTATATATATATATATACTATACTATATATATATATATATATACTATACTATACTATATATATATATATATATACTATACTATATATATATATATATATACTATACTATACTATATATATATATATATATACTATACTATATATATATATGCAAAAACAAATGCAAAAAAAATACATGAATTCAGTGAAGTCAAAAAGTATACAGTGAACTGGAAGTATCCGTGGAGACGTGTAGTTAAATGCCATCCAATGCGATTTGTTGCTACAAATAGCATACATTTAATTTAAACTACATTTTTAGTTTATATTTATTGATTGATTGATTGATTCAAATTTATATATATATATATATATATAATATATATATATAATATATATATATATATATAATATATATATATGTATATATATAAATAATACTTGGGGTACAAGAAATTTAGCATTTCAAAAGATATAGCTGTATATAGTTTAAAGATTTTACTTTTTACTTAAACGGGGGAAGAGACAAAGGCAGAGAGAGGGAGAGAGAGAGATAAATAGAAATAGATATAAACAGCAAGATAGGGACAGTTAGAGATAGAGTAAGAGAGGGAGAATCTAAGCACCGTTTTTTTGTTTTTGTTTTGTTTTTTGTTTAAAGTAGCGTTTCATCTCAATTGCTGTAGATTTCGTTTATGCGTAAATACAAATATAGTTTTTTCCTTTTTATACTTTTGTTGTTGCTGTTGTTGTGTTTGGTTAGCTTATAAAACTAGTTAAATATACTTGCTATTTCAATAGTACATACAAGTAGGTATATATGTAAATTATAAAATAGTTTTGCGTGTAAAATATAAAATTTTGCATTTTCATTTGTTTTTTTTTGCATTTTCTTTTCTGTTGTTGTTGGTTTTCAATTATTTCTCTTTTGTTGTGTTTTCTTTTACTAGAAATATGCTTATAGACATAATTCATACATATAAGAGTTATATATATCTTGTTATATCTTGTTGTTGTGTCAGTTGTTGTTGTTGTTGCCAACTTCTTTTTTGCCATTTAAAAAGTCTTAAGAATTATAGTAAATATGTATAAATGTATACGTTACATATATATAACGTTATAAATATATATTCATAGATGTATATATATAGGTGTGTCTGTCTGTGTGTGTGTATTGATGATGTATATAATCTGTTTGTGTGTGTGTATATATGTATGTGTTATTTTGTCTGCCAGTTGATTATATTCCCCTTTTTTTAATTCACTCTACAAAAAAAACTACCAGAAAAAAACGAAAAGAAAAGCACAAAAAAATTAACTTAATCCTGCACCTCCCGATACGGCACCTCAGACGTTACTGAGAATGATTCAAAGTAATGATTCAAGAACTCAAATGTTGGTCGTTTCTCAGAAACTGCATCCCAGCATTGGAGTAATAGATGATATATATTGTCAGGGAAATAGTGATTTGTTGGCTTTGGCATACGGAAACCACGCTCTATATTCTCAATAACCTCACGACTGTGCATGCCCGGATAGGGTACTTGTCCATATGTAAAGAGCTCCATAAGTAGTATACCATATGACCAGACATCTGATTTGATGCTAAATTTGCCATAGATAATAGCCTCTGGCGCTGTCCATTTGACTGGGAAGCGTGATCCTTGCTTTGGACAATATTCATCATCGGCAATGACACGCGCCAAACCGAAATCACATATCTTTGCCACATTGTTTTCACCGATGAGTACATTGCGTGCCGCTAAATCACGATGAATCAGCTGCTTTGATTCCAGATACTCCATGCCGCTGGCCACCTGTGTAGCTATATAGATGAGATCCTCAAAATGTAAATAACGTCCATCGCCTTCACGCAAAAAGTCTAGCAAGCTGCCCTTTGACATATACTCTTGGACAATGTATATGGGTTCCTCCTGTAGTATATTGAATGATAGATTGATTTATTAAGTGAGCTATGGTTAAGGAGATAGCTTGACTTGTCTGACCTGTGAGCAAACAGCATAGAGAGCCACAAGGCGATTGTGTCGAAACTTCTTCATAATGGCAGCCTCCTGTAGGAACGCAGCTGTGGACATGGTGCCTTCGCGCAGCGTTTTGACAGCTACATCGATGCTGTTGCGCCATTTGCCATAGAAGACTTCACCGAAGTTGCCGCGTCCCAATTTACGTAGCAATTGAATTTCTGAACGTGGTATCTCATACTTATCGCGCAGCTCTGGTCCCAGATCCCACATTTGTGGCTGTGGTTTGGGGCAGGGACGAGACAAAATGTGACACAATCCGAGGGCGTTTTCTGCATTTCAAAAATGAAATGAAACAAAATGAAATTAAATGAAAATTTTAAATTTTTAACAATTTGATTGCATCTCTAATGTTACTCACTGCTGTAGGCCATAACCAGGGCCTGAAGTGAGGGAAAAGTTTGATTTGTGGCTATATAATAGCCGCCATTGTCCAGAGGTTTGATACGATAATGTTTTACATGATAACCACGTCCATCCTCCCAGTCCTTAACAGACAGCGAATAACCATTGGGATTGTGCTCTGAGGGACGCACCAGAAAAGTGCCACGTGGATTCTCCTCCGCCAGCAGCAGCTTATCCGCCTCCTTACGCAGCACATTCTCAAAAAACCAGCTAAAAATACGTAAAAAGAAAAAATTATATATGAAAATTAGGCAAATAAGCATCAAGTTTAACCAATTAACAGCACATAGATATAAAATTATATTTAATATCCTTAAGATGATTACGGTTACTTACTCTTCACTATTGACACTTCGCTCTTCAGCTACAAAATTTAGAGGTATGAGTCCTTCCTGGCGTGTGGTGAGATTGACAACACGCCACCAATCAGATTCGGTGTCATCGATGACTTCCATGCGGTCACCCTTCATAAAGCTCAGATCCGACTCATCCCGTGACTTGTAATCGTACAGGGCCACAACGACGCGTCGCTTAGGCAGTCCACCAGGAACGCCAGCTAAAAAAGTGATAAAAATATAATGAAAAGGGATGAGAAATTTGAAACGAGAGAAAAAGGGAGAAAAAGAGATAGAAACGAAAAGAGAAGGACGATACCCAAGTTAGTGGCAATTTTTCGTCTGGATGAAAATTTGATTTGCAAGCGTCGAGGCGTTACCTAAATTGCAATTTATGGCCAACAAATTGGCAACAAAATTTTTTAATATAAACCCGCCGCTGCTGCTACCGCTGCCACCAGCACCAGCAATTGAGTCAAAATCTAATTGGAAGTTAATGAGTTATAGGATGGTTTGAGTTGCAGCAAAGAGAGAGAGAGAGAGAGAGAGAGAGAGAGAGGAGAGGGAGAGAGACAGAGATAGATAGTGAGAGAAAGAGAATGAGAAAACGTCAGATAAATGTGAAGAGGAAAAAGAGAAAATAACGGAAATTTCTTAGCATAAAATTTGTTGGTTGCTTTTGGCGCTATGGCGACAAATGTCATCCTGTATCAAGGATACGCGACGCAAGCAATATAATATTCTCCACAATGGATGCCAAGCCACAATTTTATTTCTCCCTTTTTGTATTTTTTACTTTCGGTATTTACATTATTTTTTTTGGCACTAGAACTGCATTTGGCTAATTGATTTAGCCCACTCGCTATTTGTTGTTACTAATTGTAATTGTTATCGTTGTTGTTGTTCTTGTTGTTGTTGCCTTGCCCTCCATTTGGCACAATTGCTGACACGAACGCAACACAATACTGCAACAACAACAACAAAACTGCAACAATAACAGATACAACAAAAACAAATGAGCAAATCTCAGACCTTTGTCAGAGCATTTGTCCGGTTTACACGACCAAATCCGATTTCCCCAATTGAATCTGGACACATGCAATGCAATGCCAACAGCAAAGGCAAACACAAAAGCTACAAAATCTAATCAAGCCAAGATTAGGTGCACCCACTACTGAGGAAGTCCATGGCTCTCCCCCACCTCCTCCTCTACCACATTCTTTGCTACAACAATGCTAATGCTTGTCATATCTATGACATTTGTCCGCTATTCAAATCCAACTTTATATTCGTTCGATATACATTCGATTTTGTACGCTATAAGCCATCACGATTCAACTGAAATTTCTTATAAAATTTTTTATCCTCAGCTCCTAGAGCTTCCAGCATAGATCGTTGGAGAAATGTTTACTATACTTGAGCAAAGAATTGGATTTCCCTGTCAACTCTTATTTCTACTGTTCATTGTCTTTCTCTTAATTCTAAACTGCTGTTTCTTCTTTCTCGCTAATATTGCAGTTTATACCAAAGGATAATCCAATTTATCCTTATTCCACAATTCCACAGATAGATTCTATTGGCAGCATAACATCATCTAGCAAAAACACTTCTAGGAAAGCTTTAGCTCAGTTTAAGAACGAATTAGGCAGGACAACAAATTGGCTTTACTTTACAGTATATCTTCGATAAAAGCGAAGTATGTGATTGGTGTTAATGGTGCTGATACTATAAGAATACAATAAACTAGAATCTTATTTGCAAATGGAGCATTCCATTGCTGTAACTATCGAATGAAGCGATGCAAATATTTGGCAACCCTTGAGCCCATGGATAATGCTTCACTGACATAATCCAAGGGATTAGACTATGCTTATGGTTCGTATTTAACCCACAGTAAATTAGTAAGTAATTCTATCTATAGAATAAGATTTTGCTGAAAAAATTAGAAAAATTAGTTCTAGGTAAATCTTCAAGGATGTCGAATTTATTAACTTTTGTCGAAAGGTTTTTATGGTGGAATAGTGAAAATTTAATTACCTTCCGAATGGTATAATATTTGACTTTAATAAGAGCAATCTAACTATAGTCAATCACTTAGTTTACATTAAGATCTGCCAACTAATTGATAACCCCTCAATTACGCAGAAGACACTAAAATGTAGGAAGGTTTCGGTGTAGCTAAGGAAAAGAATCTCATTCATCTCTTTCATCTGTGTAATGCATCTTAAAGAACCCAATGTTAATGTGCCAATTGATCAATAATAATTAAATGATAGCTGCCTATTCTAAGGAACTGAAAACGAAGCAATATCCAAGGACTCTATCATAAAGGAGAAATAGTGTTAATTAGCATAAAGGATACCTCAATGACTTGAACAAGTCGGCTAGTAGTTTCTTTAAGCTCTTTATATCTGATAAAATCTTGGTAAAAAATATATATAAAAAGTTGACTCAAAGGATTGGTAAAGTGTTATGAATTTCATATAAGGTAATTTCTTGCACACTTCCAGTTACTTTTAACTCGAGTCTCTCGTTAAATAATTATGCAATTTGCAGTTCAGTTGTCAACCGGTAGCTCCACTGACAGCTAACGAGCACATATGCTACATTACCTTATGGCCAAGGTTAACTGGCTGTCACATAACGCTTCGCAAATATCACTTTGACCTTCGCTCTATATGCATACATGTATGCATGTCTGTGTGTGTGTGTCTGTCTGTGCTCCCTCTTTCTAACTCCAACTGTGCCCATGTCCTTTAACTGTTCCTTACTATGATGACACAATGATAGGCCTCCCGAGACGTAACTTTAATTGTCTAGGTAACTAGCAAAGCTATACACACAGATTCATACACACACACAACACACATATAGTACAACATTCTGTGCTAATAATGTGAATATAAATAGAAGCTAAGCGCGCAGCAGGAGACAGGGCCAATCGCTAAAGAAGAAGGTTAAAAAAGGCCAGGCGCCAACAGCTAATTAAAGCCAGTACAACTAAAGGCAAAACATTGGCATTAAGTAAACTCATTAGAAATGTGGTTAAAAAGAAGAAGAAGCAGAGGATTAGAAAGAGTAAATATACTTACTTGGTGTGGTGCGAGTTCGTATAATGTCAACGCCACCTTTGGCGCCTATTTTAAGTGGACCACGATTTGGATCTGGCGTGTAACGGGAGTCCAGGGAGCCGCCATTGTTATGCTTTTGGCCAAGGCTGGTGGCAATTCCGCCACCGCTGCCACTGTTGCTGTTGATGTGAGTCTGTCCGAATGTATAATCGGATTTCTTATAGCCACCAGTTGGATAGGCCAAGGCCAATTCCTGATCCTGTCGCTTGCTGCAGCATTTGTTGCCCATCTTATGTCCTTAGCTGCGCTTCTTGCTGCTGCTGCAAGTGTAGCAGTTGGCTGATGGCAGGTGACAAGTGGCAAGTGGTAAGATGGTACAAAGTGTGTTTAACTTGTCTCTCTTCTTCTTGTTGTGTGTGTGTGTGTGTGTGTGTGTGTGTATGTCTGTTGTGTGTTGCTTGCTATTTCTCTGTTAAGCAGCTGTTTCGTTCTTCTTGTGATTCCTTGAGTTTCACTTGAATTTTTAAAGCAGCTGTGATTTCAACACATTTTTGGCATTTTCCGAGTTGCAAATTATGTATATATTATACATATATTTATTTATATATGTATATACCAAAATATATATATATATATATATATATATATATATATATATATATATTCTTTTATATTTATACTTTTTATTATACTTTAAACTTAATAATAAAGTTTTTGCTACGATTTCTTTTTATTTTTTATTTTTATCATCTATCAGTCAAGTTGGATGTTTATATGTGTGTGATTATGTATGTGGGTGCGTGTGTGCTTGTATGTATATGTGTGTGTGTGCTGGTGTAGGTGTGAATGTGTGGGTGTGTGTACTGGTGTTGGTGTCCAAAGTGTCGCCTTTAAGCTGCTTGCATCAAAAATGTTGCATGGAGGGCATTGCCTTTTCTTTAAGTTTCATTTAATTTGCTTTCAAAAATGCATTTTGTGTATATAAAAAAAAGTGTTGTTGTTGTTGCTGCTGCTTGTTCTTCTTCTTTTTGCTTGTTTGCTTGTTTTACAGCTTAGATAACTGCTGTGTACTTGTGCTTGTTGTTGTTGCTATTGTTGTTGATTATCCCTGTGGCTTGTGTCCTGGCAGCGACCTCAGCCAGCAACTGTCTGCACATTGTTTAAGCTTGTCCACCTGCAAGCAGAAGACCCAAAAATTAGTTAAAGCTCATATAAATATTCATTAAAATTGCATTTCAAATGTCCAAACAATCAACTCACACACGCACAGACACACACACACACACATACAAAGATAGGGATAGAGAAAGAGTCAGTGAACTTAAACGTGTCCTGTGCATGCGTCCTGTTGCCTGGAAACTGCTTTCAGTCTGCCATAGATAAACGTTTTTGGCACATCATTTCACTTGACTTGGCAGCAGCTTCAACTAGCAACAGCAATAGAAACCAGCAACTAGCAAGCAGCAATAGCAACAACATCCAGCAACAATCCAACCAGCAGCAGCAGCAGCAGGTTGACCGTTGCCCAAGCGACAGTTGCTGTTGTCAGCACAAGCGCCATTTGAACAGCAGTAGCAACAGCAACAGCAACAGCAACAGCAACAGCAACAGCAACACTACAATAGCAATTGCAACTGCAACAACAATGGTAACTGCTGCAACTGCAACAACAAGAGCAACTGCCTGGCAGCTGTAACGATGTCATTCTCCATTGTCTATTGACTCCAGGAGTGGCGGGCATCTGTTTATTGTTCAATTGTATAATTATGCTACATCTATTCTAGTTCTCCCTCTCTCCTTCACTCTCTCTATATAAATATTAAATATGTATGTGTGTGTGTATAACTGGAGGGTGCAACAAGACAATTTACATTGTGCACCAAATTGTTGCAGCACTTTCCCCCAAAAATTTAATTGTTATTGTTACGCATTTGTTGGCTCTAAAATCTATTATGTGTATGTGTGAATGTGTGTGTGTGTGTGTGGTGTGCGTGTGTGCGTGTGTGTGTGTGTGTGTGTGGTGTGTGTGTCTGTTCAGTGTGTGCGCATCTGCCATGAAATTGTGCTGCCAGTTGGCAGGATGTATTTACGGCATTAACTAATATCCTGGCATTGTATCAACTGCATCTCCATCAGAGCACGGATCCCGCCTCTAACTACCCCCTCACTCCTAGCTATTTCTGTCAATTATTAAAGTGCGACTTGACTTGTTCAATAATAATATGCATACACACAGAGAGAGAAACTAACTGAAATCCATTTGGAAATCCTTTTTGGCTTTCGCTTTGGCACACAAAATTATCTACGAAATATGTAGACGCAGCAGCTATTGGCTAAGGACAACGACAGTCTTTACGTTTATTGTCCTGTCGCGCTTTAAACAACAACAAAAGCAGCAGCAGCAGCAGAAACAACACCAATGAACACTTCCCATAAAAGTCAAACTTTTATTTTCGCCGAGAAGTTCATGAACCTCTGCCGCATCAGCAGCAGCATCAGCCAGAGAGCAGCTTCAGAAGCCACAACAAAGGCGACCGCCGGGGTCAACAGCAACAGGGTCAACACAGGCAATAAAAAAGTACACTGTACAAAAAAAAGTAATGTAATCATATAGAATTAAGCAAAGCAATTCATGAGCTCAACTATAAAAATACCCTAACCAAATCTCAAGTAAACAAAATTAAAGCAACAATACAAGAAACAGCAGCGGCTCTGAAGGAACTAAAAAAGAGTATACAGCTATATATTTATACATATGATATAATATATATATATATATATATATAAATAAATAATATACAAATATAATATATATACATATGCCATTCATTATCAATCGCTTCCTTTTTTTCTAGTACTTTGGAAAGATAGCTATTAGAAACAAAGGATAAGCGAGGATCATTAATCCTATCGAGTTCAGCTAAACATTTATAAATGCACATTATAAATTTCCATTATGTATTCCTATATCTATACAGTTGGAGGGATCTGTTTTCTATGAGTCGTATATACCCTTTCATAGTCGCTTTCAACGGATATCAAAGACTACAAAGAAGCACACATAAGAGACATATTTTATTTATATGGCGACTGCCTACGATGTCGCCAATAAATTGTTGCTTTATATATATATATATATATATATATATATATATATGTATACATATATGTTCATATGTATATATGATTATATAGCATCAAAAGATACCTACGAATCGGTTTTATCACCTGTACAAGGTTCAAACTGGAATACGAGCAGAAACAGAGCAACATTTTTTTATTTCTTGGGATTTCTTTTATTGCTTTTAAAGCTAAAAATAATACTAAAAAATAAACATTTATATTTGTGGATATATTATATTTATTATATACATATATACCAAACAGTTATAGTAATTTGAGATATTAATTGCATATTATAAACTAATCGAACGGTTCGCTGCAAATTGCATTAGGTTTCAGATAAAATTTTTATTGATAAAAAATCAATTCAAATAGTTATTTATATATATTTATATGTATAGTGTTGCATACCCCGGCAGCAACAGTGAAAATATACACACACAGCAGATATATACATACACACACATACACACAATTACTGACTCGACCCTGAGTTATTCCTTAAAAAATAAAAACTAAACTTTTCTTTAATTGGAACTTGACACTGTAGGATCCGCAGGATAATAATTAAAATACATGCGTGTACTGATATCTATATAGATGAAGTTATAGTTATGCTTATGCTTACAGTGTATAAGGGCAAAGGTCACTGTGTGCGTCGATTGGCTTCAGTTAGGTAGGAAAAAGCAGAAAATTAACAGAAAATATGAATAATTTATAGTTGATGGGCAAGCTTACAGTTATCCAGTAAGTGTGTGTGTGTGTGTGTGTGTGTGTGTGTGTGTGTGTGTGTGTGTGTGTGTGTGTGTGTGTGTGTGTGTGTGTGTGTGTGTGTGTGTGTGTGTGTGTGTGTGTGTGTGTGTGTGTGTGTGTGTGTGTGTGTGTGTGTGTGTGTGTGTGTGTGTGTGTGTGTGTGTGTGTGTGTGTGTGTGTGTGTGTGTGTGTGTGTGTTTATGTGTATGACATATAGAATATAAAATTTCTAGCATTGTCATTGTTGCTCTTGTTTTTTGAATGTTGTTACGAAAGTTGACAAAAACGAAATGAATTGTTAATTGAAATTTGTGGCTTTGGATGCGCCTGAAAGGCGATAACGTAGCTGCCGGTAGGACATGGAAAAGTATTTTAAAGGACGTGTGGTATGGAAAACAATGTAAAAGTTTGACAGCATAAGATACAGGATACAGAACAGCTGCAAGCAAAATAACACCAAGAACAATGAACAATTTGCTGTCATATAGAAAAACAAGTAAGAAGTCTGTAGTCGAGTGTACCCGACTACGAGAGCCCATTTGCCTACATATACAGCCATACACACATACTCATACATACACACAGTTCTGCACGTACTTGGCCATTGCGCGCGCCTTTTAGCCCCCCACGCTCTATAGCGCGGTACTTATTGTTGTATAACTTCCGTGTTTTTCGTTCAATTTTAACGAAACTCACAACGTAGATGAAGAATGGTCTACTTAATATGTGTGCGAAAAAGAAATCTTATCGGCTAAAAATTGTACCTTATAATCGTTTTTTTCGATTTGCGGGGGTCAGGGGAGGAAATTCAAAAATCAAAAACATACTCGTATAGCGTACGAACATAAAAAATCTACGTTCCAAATTTTGTTGCTGTAGCTCTTATTTTGCGCGCGCTACTATACCCCCCGGGGCCCATAACGCCACATTTGATAATCTATAACTTCCGAGATTTTTGATCAATCTTACCCAAATTTACAACATCGATCAAGAATGGTCTAATTATGATGTGTGCCAAAAATAAATTTGATCGGTTGAAAATTGTGCTTAATAATCGTTTTTTTCGATTTGCGGGGGTCAGGGGAGGAAATTCAAAAATCAAAAACATACTCGTATAGCGTACGAACATAACGAATCTAGATGCCAAATTTCGTTGCTGTAGCTCTTATTTTGCGCGCGCTACTATACCCCCCGGGGCCCATAACGCCACTTTTGATGATCTATAACTTCCGAGATTTTTGATCAATCTTACCCAGACTTACAACATCGATCAAGAATGGTCTAATTATGATGTGTGCCAAAAATAAATTTGATCGGTTGAAAATTGTGCTTAATAATCGTTTTTTTCGATTTGCGGGGGTCAGGGGAGGAAATTCAAAAATCAAAAACAAACTTGTACAGCGTACGAACATAACGAATCTAGATTTCAAGTTTGGTTGCTCTAGCTCTTATAGTCTCTGAGAAACAGGCGTTCATACAGACGGACAGACGGACAGACGGACAGACAGACAGACGGACAGGGCTAGATGAACTCGTCTTGTCGTCCTGATTCAGAATATATATACTTTATGGGGTCTCCGATGATTATTTCTATGTGTTACATACTTTTGGATTTTGCACATTTCCAATAGCTCCGCTTTGCTCTTTTTTTACAAAAAGGCAAACGGGCTAAAAACGATGTTTACATATAGATAGGAACGAAAATAAAAAGAGAGAGAGGGGAAAGAATTGAGCATATATATAGTATATATAGTTAAATATGTATATAGTAGGAAAAAGGATACTCTCATTCTAGGCACGCACACTGATTCTCCAGGCGCAACTTTATTTAATAGTTGTGTTTTCATCTCCTGGGAGCAAAATCTGGAGAAGGCTCAAAGCTGATTTTTATTGGCAGTGCGTTTAGCCCAAGGGGAGAAGAATGCAGACCAGGTGGGTGGAGCAGAGAGTTGGGGATGTGTTCAGTTGGCAACAATCCTGCGAGAATATAAAGAAGGCATTAACTGTAAATGCTATAATGCCGTCATTTCCTGATGACTGTCTAAAAACAAAAGCGAAACGTATAGCGACATCTAGCGACTGGCAGGATACTAGGGAAAAGTTTTTTGCATATGGAAGTTTTAGATGTAAAAAGAAACGCGCGGAGAGACGGAGAGAGAATGAGGGAAGTAGGCAACAAGGCACGTGGTGCCACATTAGCTATCCACCCCCGCACTGTTTCTCTTCCTATTTCTCTCTCGCTTTCGTTCTCTCTCTCTATCTCTCTCTCTGTCTAACACTTGTTGTCAGCTGAAGGCAGGCGCCTACTTAAAAAGTCAATTTTTTGCTTCGTTTTTCCTTTTTATGACGTTGTTGTCTCGTCCTTATTGTCGTTGTTGCCCGTGTCCTGTTGCCGTGCGGCAATTACTGCCTGCTTGTCTCCTGTCTAGCGGCCAACTCTGTGCGCTCTCTCTCTCTCTTTCTCTCTCTCGCTTTCTCTGCTCTATGCCCTGTCAGTCGTTCACCTTAAAACGTCACATGCCATCGATTAAATCAAACAAACAAACGAACATCATACATACTCTGAGAGTATAGACTGAGACTTGGCCAATTCTGTAGTCTGTGAAAATGTGGGCCAATGGCTTTTATTTGCTTTGAATTATTGCTTCTTTATTGCAGTTTGCCATAAACAACAAGACAACAAATTTACAGTATGAAGTCAGATCCTTGGTTTGCATAAGAAGAGCTAAATAAATAATATATATATATATATCTTTAGATATATATTGTCAAAGTTGTAAGTTGACGAGTTGGTTTGCAGGTGGCGGCAGCAACAAATTTCCATCCTCATTGAAATTCAATTTGTTGTGTGAATGATAAATTGCAATAGGCGAAAAACGAGCGAGAGAGAGACAGAGAGGAAGAAAAAAAGGATATAATCAAGTATTCAATATGTGTGCTTATGTGTGAGTGTCTGTACCCAAATAAATATAAACATCAAGAGTACAAATGAATCAATGAATACATTAATTTTTTAGGATTTATGTATTCATTTCAATTCGTAGCAGTAAGAACCGAAAAAAGCACATTCAATTAAGCAAAAAATAATATTCAAGTGATGTGCTTAGCAATACCCTGTAACACTCTTAGATGCTATAAAGTCTACTTCAAACAGGAAATTATCACTGTCTTTTTCACACATTTCTCGAGTCAACAACCTCAAAAGGATACAAAGAAAGTGCCTTTAAAATCGTTTCCATAAAATCTTGAGCAATTACATAGAATGCTTTACACTATATACCATATAACCCTTATATATTCCCTACTATTCCTATACATTATTCATATATCCTGCCAAGTTTTAGCCACATGTGTAACAAACTCACCCTAAAACTGTATTAAATATTTATACATAATCACAGGACACAAGTCAATATATGTTTATATACACAATATATATATATATATATATATATATATATATATATATATATATATATATATTTATATATATATATATTTATATAGATATATATATAAAGTGATTATATATCAGTTACCATCAAAAGGTTAAACCAATTATCGAATGTTGAAATAATTTCAATATTTATACAAAATATGAAAAATATTTTGAGTTGAAAAATTAAATTGATAATTTGATTGCAGTTCGTGTCTCAATTGGACTAACTAATATATGAAATATAGCTCATTGCATAAATATATATACATATATATGAATATATATATATATATATATGAATATATATATGAATATATATATGAATATATATATATATATGAATATATATATGAATATATATATATATATATGAATATATATATATATATATATTTGTATAATTTATATAATGAAGTAAAGTAATGAAAAGTTGTCACATTACGAAATGAATGAAAAAAAGGAAAAGAAAACTATTTGAATTGTGTGTTAACTTGCAGTACTTAGCACACACACAGAGACACATACAGTGAAAGGAAGTAAAATATGTATAGGGTTAGAAAGAGAAAGCGAATGATTACTGGAAAGTGTACAAATACATCAGATGCCCTGGCCATAATGACAATGACGCCACGACATAAAATTGATTGCGAGTCCCATCATGCCCCAGCAAACACTGGACCCATAGATGAAACCGGGGATTGGGATATACTTTTGGCTTAGGGCATGTGGTAGGGCAGTTGAAATTGGTAGTTGGACCACACCCAACACAAGACTACGAATGCCATTAAACAAATGAACTAAATGCAATAAGCATAATATGCGCTGCTACTAGATGCATCTACTCAGATATATATATATATATATATATATATATATATATATATATATATAAGAGATTATGACACACTTCAGGGACGCCGAGGCAAGTTCATGTGACAATATCAATCAGTTAATATGACCAAATGGGCGTGTACTCTCAGGCAATAACAATAACAACAACATATGGATACAAAGAGTTAAAGTAAATGAAGAGAGTGTGGGGAGTGTGGGGAACAGTTTTAGTATCTCAATCGTGACTTAATGACGATAAACGTCAAGTGGAAGTAAAAATATTGTTGAAAAACCTTTCAATATTCATTTGTTGTTCGTATACCCTGTAAACAATACACTACGAGCGGGGTATATTGCCAGTATGATGTGACATGCTGCAGTAAAGTTTGAGCTGATAAGTGCTAGATAAAGTGAACCAATACAAAGGATAAATCAGATTTTATTTAGAAAATTTGAATGCTTTTCACAAATTTTATCCAGAAAGTAACAAAAATGTGGAGTCTTCATTACTAGGCGAAACCCTTAACCCATTGAGGTTTGCTCCTGACAATATTGCTTGTGAACTCTACTCATACACACATACATTCATAACACAATAAAAATGTTTCAGGCAATTTTACGCTGATGACAACAACTCAGCGCTTTGAAACTTGCATTGATCGAAATGTTCAACGTCGATAAACTTATCGACAGCTAAATGTTCTTAGTTTTTTATCGATTAGAATCGATAAAGGTGGAAAGAAATTTAAAAATTAATCTGTATTAATACTGAAAAGGTATATATATCTTAAATAGATTTGTTAAAAGGAAAAGATCAAACAAATATAGTCTACATATATAACTAATGGCTAAGATTCGAAACTGGAATTTCCGCAACCAATGGAAGTCTACGTGTTAGAATATATATCATGTGTTTACTGTACTTGCAACACTGATACAATCTCATTTAAATATATATTTTAACCGAAACCCAGTTGCGACTTGTCTTGGTTTCAATGAGTAACTATTATAGTTTTCCCTTTGAATAGGTTTTTCCAGGGTATCTGGCAGTGAAGCAGAGCTCTTTTCTGGGGATGAGTAACTATTATAGTTTTCCCTTTGAATAGGTTTTTCCAGGGTATCTGGCAGTGAAGCAGAGCTCTTTTCTGGGGATGTTGCATGTAGAAGCTCACAGCTGGACCCTGACTAGAAAGAAACCTAAAATATGTAAATGCTATGGAATGCAGACAGTGTTGGTGACTGGCCGGCCAAAGAAACGTGATTCTAGCTGGATGGGAAAAGGGGTAGAAAGGGAATAGGATTATTTTAGGGCTGAATGGGTGGCAAGGAGGGGGGGGCGTGTCGCCAGTAACGCACAATTTTGACGCATTTCTTGGCGTTGAACGTGTGAAGTTATAAAAAACAAAGAAAACAAAAGGAGGGAAGATGAAGGGAGTTGTCGGAGTGCCAAAAGAGTCAAGGAAAGGAAAGGAGTCGTCGTGTCGAGGACGTGACCCAGGCAGGAAATGCTGCGTGCCTTTGGCACATAACACATGCCATGTGGTTGGTGGGTTAATGGGTGGTACTTTTGCTTGGGTGGCTGCTGTGATAGGGGGTATATTTTAGGGGGTAGGGGAATGGGGGATGGGTATTTGGTTTGTCAACCCCTAAAAACAACATGAGATGAGCTCATTACTTTAATGGATTTTTCTCCTCTGACTTTCAACTGGCGATTCTCATTCAGACAACATCCAATTCAGTTGCCACTCCTTCACTCTTTCACTCATCTATGCATGTGGCACTTCCGCTTTTGACTGCAGAAATAAATGAATGATTTAATAAATGACTGAATGAATGAGTGAATGAATGAATGCTAATGAAATATTTGTATATAATGCATTTTATTTGCGTAAAATCTCATTTAATCCATGTAAATGTAAATGTATGCCAACAGTCATTAGTCTGGGGTCAAAGGACAGTAGACATACACGCAAACACACACACACACACACACACATATATATATATATATATATATATATATATAAGACATACATACATACAGAGAAAGCAGTTATGTAATTAACCAGGCAAAATAAACAATTAAGAGAAGCAAACGCCAAGAAAACTCAATGAAAATGGCAAACAATTTTAACCCAGAAATCTAATTAGGGGAAGGAAAGGAGCAACAGCTAAAGGAATGAAAAAGGCTCCACCACCAAAACCCAAAGACAAACTCTGAGCCCAAGTCACAGTTGGACTCGAATATAGATGGAATGGAGCTGCGTGTTACGACGACGACGGCAAGTTCAAAACAAAAACAAAAGGAGAGAAAATAAAAATAAAAACAGAAACAGAACCAGAAAGAAAAACCATAATAAAAATAAAAACCGCAAAAAAAATAAAAAGAGGGGCGTTGATTTGTTGAATTGGTGACGAAATTGAGATGAGAAGAGAGAGGGAGAGAATGAAAGAGAAATGAAATGTAACGATAAGCTAGGAATAGAGAATATAACAGAGGTGCAGACGTCATCTGTCGCGTGTTTCCAACTGATGTTGCCACCTGATACAGAGTGTAAGCAAAGGAGAAGCGGTTGGGGGAAGAACTGATTCGCTGACCTAAGTTCAGAGTAACATGCAACGAGCTATGCCAACTGACCAGGCGATAGACGCGCAGTAGGGGAGGCTCCACATGGACCATAACAACGGAACCGGCAATTGTCGACATGCTACATACATTCTTATACTTATATGTTATTTGTATGTATATATATTTGAGTGTGTGTGTGTGTCGATGTCGAGTGTAATAGTTGCAATTGTTGGCATCGCAAACATACGTAATTTTCCGTCAACAATAGCAAAAGGAGCTAGTGCTGAAGGAGCAAGGGCAGGTGGCAGCATAGCTAACTGCCACATGGTGTGGCACATGAGCCAACTTAATTGCATGTTAAACAGGCAACATCAGCAGCAGCAGCAACAGCAGCAGCAGCAACAGCAACAGCAGCAGTACCTCCAATAGAAAAATGTTGAATTATTAAAATAATATATGTGCGCGCGTTTAGATGGCACGACAGAAGCATGGTTGGACCTCGACAGGACTACGACAGAACAGGGAATGCAAAAAAGATATATACATATATATATATATATATATATATGTATATATATAGCATACATATATATCTATATATATATATATATATATTAAGTTAGAAACAGAACATCTAGATTGCTAAAACACCCATGGAGCTCAGCGAGTAAAGTAATGGCTACGTGGCGCCAGGACGATGCAATATAAAAGTAACAGTAATGGCAACAAGGAATAGAAGAAGCAGAGCAGCAACAACAAATACGCAAAGCATTACACTATAAGGTGGCAATATTTACAGGCTTTATTTAATCTACACACAGCCAAATTCTCATACCAGTGTCAGCCCTCCCCTTACAGACTACAGTTTTAGTTCTAGCCATGGCCAGTAGTAAAACTTGTACATTGCTCTGACGCTTAGTCATGTCCTTCACTTTACTTCACACACACACATATATATATATATATATGTGTGTAGAGTTATAAAAAGGACAATGACGAAAGTGTAACGTTCTCCTTTTACGAGATATCCAGAGCAAAGGACATTAACTAATTCAATGTCAAACGCAACATAAACTCAAACAGGAAATGAGCTACAAAACTTTTTTATTAGCCTGGAGGTCACAATAATATATATATATATATATATATATATACATATATATACTTGATCAGCAGCAAAAGATCTGA
Source organism: Zygothrica quintamaculata (assembly GCA_037044455.1). NCBI lineage: Eukaryota > Metazoa > Arthropoda > Insecta > Diptera > Drosophilidae > Zygothrica > Zygothrica quintamaculata. The sequence goes on from JBAMBS010002019.1 coordinate 38,407, forward strand.
GTTCATAGTGCCAGTTCTAGTTTGGTGCTATGTGCTGCGAGTTGCTGCTGCTTCTTAAAATTAAACTTAAATTTACTGGGACTACTAGGAGAAGGGGACAGTGAGTACGGGGAGAGCACAGCGGGAGAGCCATAGAGTAGAGCAATTAGTCAAAAAAAAAAAAAAAAAAATGAAAAACAGAAAAAGGTTTGGAGGTTTTTTTCCAACTTCTTTTTATTTTTGGATTATGCTTGGCACCTTGCAACATTGGCAGCTCATTTGTCTTGTGCAACGTCAACTGGGTCAAGCGTGGCACATGCATGTAAACATTAAGAGGCAGCAGTAGGTAGGTGGCGGGAGGGAGGGTTATACCCTTCTCACACATATACATACACACACACACACACACACACACAGAGAGAGAGAGAGAGAGAAAACCCTTAGGGCAGTGTTATCGCCAAGCGGCGTCAATTATGGCCAGCAGTCACTTTATCGGGAAGTAGCCCAAAATAAAAAAAATTAAATAGTTTGAAAAGAAAATGCTGCAGTGCCTCCTCCTCATTAGTTGACCCCAAAACCCAAAAACTTAACAGAATAAAAACAAAATTTTCGTTCGCTGATAGCAGAGACATATGGAGAAGGGAGGAGTGCGTTGGAAAGGAGGGAGGGGGCAGTAACACAAGCACCAATTGGTATTGAGTTAATGCAACAGAAGGCAGCTCTTATCATTTACCAATACACGCACACACACAGGCATGCTTATGTAGTCTCGGAATAGGAATCGAATTCGGATTTGGTTCTGTTGCCTGAAGCGTTTATCGTTCGTTAAATCAACACAAGGCAATTCTCTCTTATTCTCTTCTCTTCTTTTTATTTCTTTCTCTCTGTGTCTCTTTTTCTCTCGCTCTTTCTGTTTTTATCACACTCTTTTACTCTGTGTTTCGCTTTTGATCTGTCTGTGTGTCTATGCCTCGTGTAGCAGCGCTTACACCCGGCATGCCACACTCGGCATGTGGTCAACATGTGAAAAACAGAAATTGGGATGACGCCACAGCATTTATCCCTGCTGCTGCTGCATTTGCATGGATAGTGGCACAAAACATGACATGCTCCACATTTGTATGACACTTTGCTGTTTGCCTCCCCTCTGCACCCAGCACATCCCTTGCAACGCATAGGATAGATGTCAGAAGGATTAAGAATGGAGAAAAGAGTGTTACATGCAACACCGATCTGTGGCAGCGCCTGACTCCCCACAAAAATTGCTTCATTTGCACTTTTAGATATTAAAGCTATGAAATGTACCTAATACGGCGGGTGAGTCTTGGGTCTAGGGGCTGGGGGCTAGCTACTGGTCCGCCCATAAATTGAATACGAACAAATTAGAATGATGTAGTCGGGAGAACCGGACTCCGAGAGCTCCTTTGCCCACATACTTTAATTCTGATAGCCTCCGAGAAACAGGCGTTAATATGGACGGACCGACAGATATGGCTAGATCCGCTCAGTTATTTGTCCTGATCAAGATGGGGGTCTGATATAATAATTTCTACCTATTACAAATTGCACATTTCCATTAGCTCCGTTTTTCCTTTCTTTAAAAGGCAAAGTGGCTAAAAAGGAATAAAAAAGGAAAGAATTTCAACGCAATTAAAGTGGAAAATGTGTGCAACAGGCGCAACTCAAAGCAAAAAGGAATTCCATTCATTCAGAATCCTTTTGATGCTCATCCTTATTATCAGATATATACTATATATTATATATATACTGGACAAAGCTATGATGAGTAGGCAAATTCAAGCAGACATTCAACCCAAATCCCAACCCAATCCCAATCGGAAATTTCACCAACATCCGACTTGAGTATATAATTTCCTTACGGCGCATTGCAGCTGGCATTCTCCTGGTTCTCCTGATTCTCCTGGTCTCCTGTTCTATTGCTCTTCTGTGTTGAATTGCTCTGTGTCTGGACTGACTGATGTCATGCCATATCTACAGACAGATAGACAGACACACAGAGAGGGAGAGGGAGGAGCAGCAAATAGGGAGAAGGCACCCACAAGGGGGTATAGAGAACAGTGCCAAACGTGACGTCGCATATGAAAACGGATTGTGTTAAGAAGGAAGGAAGAGAGGGTTGCAAAATATCCACCCAGACAGTAGACATAAAACGCAATGAATACCGCCACTGGGAGGCAGTAAGGGAGGACGAATAGGCAGGAAGGGATAAGGACACTACCACAAATGGAGACGGTCTCATAACACAACTCAGCAGACAACACACAACATAACGGAACATAACATAAATAGAAACAGCCACAAACAGCTTGACGACAACGCGACAAAGTTCTACAAACCTTTACCCACCCGCAGCAAGGATACCTGCATACACATACCACATACACACTCACACACACTAACACACACTCACACACATATAGGTGAAACAAAATGCAAAGTCAAAGAACAACCCTCACGCGTTTGCGAAAAAAATTATGAATGAAGCCAAAGATAAGCAAAGCAAAGCAAGAGCAAGAGAACAAAACATAAAACTTATACCAAAAGCTCTGTAAATTGTGAGTTTAAGCGATTACTCATATACCCTATAAAAAGTACTAATACCCTATCTTGTTTTATACATGTTGCTTTCCTTCGAAAAACTTTAAAAATACTCAAAATAAAATTTGAAATTTTATGAAATTTTACTTCGGACAACACACATCAAATTATACCGTAAGCTTGCTTAATACATATCAGAGTATAATACATATATATATCAATATATGAATATATCTATATATACTTGTTGCAGTTTCTAGTTGTGCTTCTTGCACCACTTTTTCATCTATTTTTAATGCTGCAAGGAATTGGCTGAAAACAAGTTCAGTTTGTACGAATTGCGGCTGTTCTTGCTTGACAACCTCGGCAGCAACAGCAAAAGCAGCAGCAGCAACATCAACAACAGCAGCAACAACGATTAAAAAACATATTGTGTGCTTTGTTAGTGTATGTGTGTGTGTGTGTGTATTTGGTCTCTTACTGTGTTACTTAGGGAACAGGATGCAATCTAGGGGCATAAAACTTTTTAGCACTTTTATTGCAACGGCGACAGGCAACACTCAGACAACAAATTGTCAGGTTTTTCAACGAGCAACAACGACAACGTCACGCAGCAACAACAACAACAATAACAACAACAACAACAAGTTTAATACATAGAAACAACAAATTTCAAAAGAAACAAACACGCACACACACACTTATACACATACACATATATAGAAAGTTTCTTTTAAGATATTTTCAGGCTAATAAACACAAAAAAATTGTTAAGAAAGAGTTAAAAGCTTGTTATGCCCTTCCCCTGCCCCCTTTCAGTTTTGTATCCCTTACCTTAAACTTGCCACACTTGAACATTTATTTGCCAGCAGTTGTAGGCGTGCGTTCGTTTGCGTGCATGTGTGAGTGGCGCCTCAAGTTGCAGAAATCTAAAAGTGCGCTTATTGCAATGCCCCAAACGATCAGAGATTTGTCAAGCAGACGAGAAAGGATATTTTGCATGTGGTGCAAAGGCAGAAAACTATATATAGATCCAGCTAGTGGCAGCATGATGCATGTTGCATATTGCATGTCCCAACTAGCAGCTAGTAGCAAGTTTGTAGCTTCAACAAATATATATTTTATATAGAGCACACATGATGGCCCAAGCTTGACACTTGACATAGTTTCCTTCAACATTTGTTGCTGTAGCTGGGGCTGCTAGTGCTGCTAGTGCTATTGGTGCTGTTGATGCTGTTGATGCAGCTGCTGATGTTGCAACAACCCGCAAGTGTAGCGAGGTAAAGTTGATTTATGCAACAGCTTGCCATGCGACACTTACACAAGCGGCATAATTTTATAAACGTGAAGCTTTTACACCTATTAAAATGTACACACAAAATGGCTAAGTGTGTGTGCACAACATTTTCCTCTCGCTCTGTGTGTGTGTGTGTGTGTGTTTGTGTATGTGTGTTTGCCACTCAAAAAAACTAACAGCGCAAAATTGGATTTAATCCTCTTGCCTAGCAACAACGTGTAAGGATCCAACGTTGAAGGAGGACGACGGACGCGGATACGGAGGAGAAGTCGTTTGCTTTGGGGGTTTTGTTGTAAATTTTCATTAAATTTGTAACGCTGCAGCTATGTGTGCAACATGCCACATGCCACATGCAACATGCAACATGAAACATGCACTTATGTGCCGTTATTTTATGCATGAAACCAAATAACGGCAACAATCACCCTGCCACGCTTCCATCTCCAGCCACCACCTACAGCCATAAGCAAAGCAATTTTTGGGGCTTCTGGCAGTCTCGACTCCACAGGAGATAACAACATTGCAGGCGACTCCATAAAGCGTCGTCAATAGGCTAAAGCCAATATTTTTACTATATATATATATATATATATTTATATAGATACATAGCTGAAATGCCACGCCTTTTGCAGCCCATACTCCCCTATGTTAGAAATGTTTGCACAAAAGAAAAATATTAAAAAAATAATCCTTCAAATTGAACATGCGCTTAACCTTATCACCTTACCAGGGTAGCACAGGGTGTTCCCTTCGTGTCCAAGGGTGTCCCCTGACTGTAGCTGACCCCTAGCCCACACATATACATACACATACACACACACACAGCAGACACACATATACCTAATTAGTCATGAAAATATAGAACCGTGAACCAAAGCACCAAAGACATTCTATGCCAACCTCTGTTTAGGTTCACAAAAAGGGAAACCGTTGAACGGGGGTAGGGGGCTCATGTTGTGTTGCGTGTTTCACAATATTGTAACAGTTGGACTAAGGCTCTAACTAAGCTCCACACAAACTCATACACCACCCAATCAACCCCACACCCTTATCACAAAGATCTAACAAACGCAGGCGTCACGTTCGCCACGTTTTCACATTATAAAAAGATCCACACTGTGGTTTCGAAGCTGGTGCTAGTGGTGGGTGATGTGGTGGGTGATGTGGTCGGTGTTTGTATTGTTGGACACATATTCAAAATTTAAGCAGTTAGCCCCTTATAATGATAGTATTTTTATCTCCTTTCTATACCATCGTATTCACAACGATCTGCTAAGATATCCAAATTGTGTTCAATAGTAAAGTTCTATATAAAACTCAATCACAATAGCCAGGTTTACAGTTATTGCACCACTAATATATAATTAATAATATATATTTATGTTAATTATCTTAATCGAAATCATCAAGCATCCAACGATGTTCCTCTGCAAAACGGACCTTTGATTCATCTCCATTCTATTCAGTGCTTGAATATGGCTAAATAGCGATAATAATAATTACAATTAATTTATTATTATATATTATAAAGTATTCATATAAACTATTATAAGTTATCCAATTGCATGCAGCAAAAACAGAAAGGTTTTACGTCCAATTTCATTTGTGCCACTCACAAAAAAAGAATCTTGTAAGAGTCGACTATAGTTTAACCAGAGACAAAGAGAGAAAGAGAGAGTAAGAAGGAGATAGCAATAGAGGTAACAGAACTCAAAAAATAAACTACGCCTAAACTAAAATTCAACTTAAATGCTTTACGAGCTAGTCGCTGGAGGCTAATACTGTTTCTAAGCCCGGCAAAAATAAAAACCAAAAACAAAAAAAAACTTGTTTTTCGACTCTACTTCAAGAACTGGAGCAGCAGAGCAACAGAGCAGCAGAACAACAGAGCGGCAGAGCAGTACGCGGACCCCAAATCTATTTGGACTTGGCTCTTAGCTCTTGACTCTAACTAACTCTTGGTTGAAGTGGACTAACTAACTGATTGCTAACGTCGACGGTAAAGCTGCTGCCGCTGCCGACGCTGCTGCTGTTAGTGTTCGAAATGTGCAGTTTTCCCACTTTGAGCCATCATTAAGAAGTTCTATACCCTGTTGATGGTATGAGTTGAGAGGGTATGCTATAGTCCAACAATACTTAGTTTACAGAACGAAAAATGAAATAAAAGAGAAATAAAAATATAACGTTAAAACGAGCCAAAAGAAAAGGAAAATATTGTCGGACAACAACGGGAAACATTTTCACGTTTAACATGTGGCAGTGGCAGCAATTCTAACTGTGGCTGCGGCTCTGGCTGTGGCAGTGGCAGTGGCACTAGCAAAATATAGAAAATCGCTACCCACACACACAGACAGAATTGCCTGGCAGTAGTAGAAAAACAAACACAAAAAAAACCAATTGGCAGCTGCTCCCAAAATGAAACAAGTTCAAGATTCGAGAAGACTCCAATCAGATATCAACTACCAACTACATATTTTCTCTGATTGGAGTTCGCCTGAGAGAGTTTTCCAATAAGAATATATATATTGCAACTACAAACTCCAACATATATTTCTAGCTTAAGGCTTTGGTCTTTGCCATAGCATAGCAGCTGAAAATAGATAGTATGACGAACATGTTCAGCGCACACACACATTCATATATATAAAATTGTGAAATTGTTTTTCAATTTTCTTATTTAGGTTTTTTTTTACTGGTAACAATTAAATTTTGTAATATTATACTCAAATATGTTTCACTTCAATGTCAACGGAAATATATAAAGTAATCGACAACGACAACACGAGTTGGTGTTGTGGGTTCGATGACATTGGCGTCGAATGTTGATAAGAAACGAAATAAGGCAAAAATTGCTATTGTACCAGCGTTTGTTTTGGGGCTTTCCCAGCAGGCAGCAGATCGTAAGGTTCAGGGTGAACATGTTCGCTGAGACAAATGTGGCAATAAACAAGTTCATTACATTAGGGTGATTACAACGCAAAGACTGCATGTTGCATGTATCGAGTGCTCACTGTAGTGTGAAAAAAAATATATGAGAAGGCGTCATATTCAGTTTCCGCTTCCACCATATGACGCTTATCATTACATTGTTGTCTCTCTCGTTTGCTCTCCATTGTTGTCTCTTATCTCTCTCGCGCATAAATGGCGCGAAAACAGAGAGCCAAAATAAAAATAATAATCAAAAAAAAAAGAAATAAATAAAAGTTAAAAGAAAATAGATGACGGCGACACGGCTCAAATATTGATTTTTTATTGTATATTTGTGTGTGTGTATATATGCTGGATCTGCTATTGTATGTGTACGTATGTGTGTGTGTCTGTGTGATGGGTATTTCATTTTATGTATTTATGGGTATTTATAAGACAGCAGCAGTTTGATTTCTCTATGTGCCGCAGTCGTGCGAGGCTGCAAAACGCTTCACATAAAAATTAAGCAAAATAAAACTCGAGCAAAACAAACACACACAAAACACTCACACACACACACAAGTACACAGAAACTCATGTACGCTAAAGAAATAGAGAGAGAGAATACAAGGACATGTTTAAAATGTTTTGAACATGTTGGAAGAATTGCAAGCAAGCCGATAAACGATGAACGATAAATGACAAACACGGTTCCAAATTTGCTGATTTATTTAGCAAAGAAAAAAAATATATAAAACAAATAAGTTGAAGAGTGAATACCCTATCATACAATGCGCTTGAAATCTCCACTATCGATAACAAATACACATATAGCATATATCGATATAGCGATCTATCTATCTGATTCATTGTGGACTATGGCACATGCGGATTGCATGTGGTGAGGGTATAAGCACAGATTGAACTTAAAATAAAACAAAACACGCTAAAATATTGCCTTGCACAGCAGTATGTGAATTAATGATTCCGGATGGAGGGTGGATTAAACAACGGGGAGGTGTATACCCTACACGTAGGCAGCAAACCAATCACATTTACTCGTCTCTCCGTCAGAAGATGACGATGACAACACGTCTAGATACTCTATGAGATACTCGCTAACTGTTGGCCTGACTAATTTCCAAGGGGTTTTCCTTTGACAAAGTATCTACTGTAGTACTGTATCTAAAACCATCCCCACCCCCCATACACCAACTACCAACAATTCACAACTCACAACTCACAACCCCAACCAAAAACAAAAGTTGTTAAGTCTTAAGCAATTTTGCCAGCTGAAATGCTCACGTGACCTGCTTACCGAGTCAAAGGCAAAGGCAAAAGGAAGTGCGCTCACAGGATGCGCATCACGGTCAGGACCCTGCAGCACATTTTGTATTTATAGCGTAGGGTTCGCATTCAGTTCGTTACCCAACCATCCAACCATCCAACTAACCAAAAGCCCACCAAAGCCTATGCATACAGCCACCAGATGTATCACTTTCGCACTTTTAAGCAGAGCTCAAATATAAGACATATTCTAACACTATATCTCCCCTTCTCTCTCAGCCCTTCAACTACTTTCACTCTCTTTTATGCACACATACATACATCTCTTTCTGCACTCGTTTACTCTTATCTCTGTTCTTATATACAAACAAAATAAACGCCCCTCAATGAAATGTTGGTCAATTTTACGACCATGTGTTACTTTAACTTTAAATACTATAGGTTACCCCTTCTATATACATAATTATAAATATATATATATATATATATACATATATATATATATATATAATTATTTATATATAGTACATATATGATAATAATATTCGCCGTTAATAAAGATTTGACAAATAAAACTGAACTTATTACTCGAAGATTTTATTGAAAGATTTCATTTTTGAAGCGACTTTGGGCTAAAGATTCAATAACAAACTCAAAGGGATATTTACTATATCCTTAAGAATGATTCAGTTACTCAACAACAACAACAACAACAACATTGAACTTGGAAAGGTGTCTTCAGGGAGTAGGGGAGCTGTTCATAAAGGATATATTAAATGTTTACTAAAATCAAAATCAAAATTAATACAAATTTTATAAAATATATGAAAATAATTATTTATAGGCCAACCATACACACACACAGGCAACCAGACACACACATATATATAAAAATAAATACACACATGAATACAGTTTCATATACATATACAGACATATACATGTTTAAATAGTTGTACTTGTATTATCCAAGTCCAAAGTGGAGCGCATAAACAAGCCGCAAATATTTACCAAGTTGTTCAGAGAGCTGTAAAACGATCCTCTGTCGGGAGTGAGGAATGAGGTAGTGCCCACTAGACTCGGCTAGACCAGACCAGGCTAGACCGGACTCAACCCAGCCCAACCCAACCTAACCCAACAGCACAACAGGCAACAAATTTATATGTGGCAGATGCAGCTGAAATTCCAGCAGCAACATGGGAAAATTTTTTGGTTTTGATTTTCTTCTTATGTTCTTTATTTCTATTCGTAAAACAAAGTGTAAGTGTATGTATGTATGTATGTATGTATGTATGTATGTATGTATGTATGTATGTGTATGTGTGTGTGTGTGTGTGTGTGTGTGTATGTGTGTATGAAAAATTGTGGGAAAATATTTTGTTAATTGGCTTGTAAAGCAATAAAAATATTTAAAATTTTAAATTGATTGTTAACAATTTTGTTTTATTTTTGTGCATAAATTGCAATTATTTGCTGAAATAAAAAACAAAAAACGGAAGTGACTAAAGTTGGCTGCAATACACACACACACACACACACACACAGAAGCATTTATATACACGCTATAAAATATTCATTAAAATTCATAGTAAGGGTATAGTAAGTATAGTATAGTAAGGGTAGTATATAAATATATATATATATATATACGATATAATTCCTTACATGAAATTATATTGATTTTATTCTCAAAGTATAAGCTGACAGAATCTGTGTCAAATTGATTACATTGAAGCTTCAATAAGAAACTACAACGACATCACGTAACGAGTTACAAAGAAATTTGAAAGCAATCTTTTGAATCGACTAACTGATACCCTTTAAAGCTTCTGACGATGGAGACTAGATATTCATAAAGTTTGTGAGTGTTATGTGATAAATTTGAATATTCTATTTAAACTGTTTTATTATACCCAATTCAGGCATATTTATTTTTACAGGATATACATAAAATAGGAGACAAATAATCAGCAAAGTGCAATGCGCGGGTCGAGAGCCTCGGGGAGCTGAGAGCTGCATGGGGCCTCCTGTGACTGCAACTTCGAGTGCGCCACTAGACACAATTCCAGCAACTGCAATGCACTTGAGACAGACATAGCAGCAGCAACAGCAGCAGCAGCTATAGCAGTAGCAAATAGATGCAGTAGCGGTTACAGAAATAGAGGAAGAGAGAGAGAGAGGGCGCTATAGCAGAAGTTGAAATTGAGATTTCGCTCTCGGTGCAAACACAGCGTGACATTTAGTTGGACATTCAGTCAATCGAAAGGAGGTAGAGGAAGCACAAGAAACTAACGGTATGAAGAGCAGAGCAGGGCGATGAGATGAGAGGAGGACCAGCAGTGAAGAGGGAATTTATAACAATAACTTAACAGGCGTTACTACAAATTGCAAGCTGGCATACTTCAACTACAACTGCTTTTACTTCTATTACAGTTATTGCTTCTACCCCGCACTCATACTCCTGATCCTTCACCTTCCACTGTCACAGATCCTGCTTCCTTACTCATGCTCCTTGCAGCTGCAGTTAGCAAGAAGGGCATAAAGTTTCTCATGCTTGAAATATGCTTGAAAATTTGTTGATGTCCTCAAAGAGCATTCGTATAATTCATGAAGCGAATGCACTCCAAAGCGAAAGAAAATACATTTTTCCGGAGACGCGAAAAATATGAGAAAAACATTAAATAAATATAAAATAATCAAAAATAAACAGTAAACTTATTTTAACATTTAAAAACATCACAGCAAATAAAAAATTTTAAAATAACTATAAGTATAAATAATGTATAAAAAAAAAGATTCAAAAAATTATTTTTAAAACAATTAAATAACTAATACAAATATATATAAAAATAAATAAAGGAAAAAATATAAAGAGTAAAAAAATTAGAGCCAAAAAAGTTAGATACTAAAAAAATAATTCTTAAAATTAAAGATACTAAAAAAAATTCATTAAAATAAATATATTAAAGAAAAAAAATTATAATTTAAATAAATCATAGAATAAATAATAAAATAAAAGTGCAAAATAAAAAAAATTTAAAAATATAATAAATAAAAATAAAATAAATAAACAAATAAATTACGAAAATCAGAATTTATTCAACATTAAGTGTCGCTTTATGGAGCAACAGCGCGCAACAGCTTACAGCGCCTTTAGAATTGTGTGTATGTGTGTTTATGTCAGTGTGTGTGGGAAGAGAATTTGTCGTAGTCGGGTACGTATTTTAATTACAGAAATATTGATTATAAAGTTTTCTCTCAGTGTAAAAATTGAGAACTCAGAATAAAAAATATAAAAACTTTTTGGCTATGGCAAGTTCTTTTATGTTGCACTTCTTTGGTAAATAGAAAAGCGCCGGAAAAGTAGCTGAAAATTAAAATGAAAGCAAAAATAGTTGTGCATGTCCTCTTGTGCCATGTATACGGGGCATGAGTTTGGGATGCACTCAACTTAGTTAAACGTCGACGTTTGTATACCAAGCTTTTCATAAGAAATAGGGTGAAAGGATGCAACCTAACTGAACTCTTTTCAGAGTTAATGTTTAACTTTTTAATTTTATTTAAGGATTTCAAGTGCTACCTAGAGTTAGAAGAGGAAAACTGAAATAGAAGACATCTTTCCATCTATTGCTCCATCCTTGTCTCAGTACACAGAAAGTTTTTATTATGAATTTTTAAGCCAAAAAAGTGTAAAGATGTAAAGTTTTTCTTATAACTTTTTGCAAAGAATGATTGCTTTGGGTTAACCCAATACAAATCCAAGTCCAAATTCAAATCCCAAACCAACATCCCATCTTAAACCACATACAGTTACATTTACAATTACATATCGTATGATATCCCAAGCTTATGTTATGCTTAGATTCCCCAGGTAGAGGCACGAGCATTTGTCCTAGCTTTCTATTTTGTGGTCCATTTCTTGTGCCAGTTTTTTGCCTGAGAGTTAGACGAGCAAATGACTCCTCCTACTAGATTCACACCTTTGGTTTGACTATATATATATATATGTATATGTATGTGGATGTGTGGGTGTAAGCATGCGTGCTTGGAGGAGTTCAATGTACTTAAGCTTCAAGGGAATATTAGCCCTGTCCGAACTAAAAAGTTGAGGAAACAGGAGGCAATAGAATTGAATCAGAAAGTTTAGTAGAAGGAGTTTGTGGCAATTCTCAATTAAAGGGTTTTCTGCAACTTGCAGCACACTTGTCAGTACGGCAACTGAGTACCACCTGAAGCACCACCACCACTGGTAAATATGAACGGAGCAACAGTCAGTTTCATTCCAGTGTTGCTCCGATTTGATGTCCGCCTTTTTTTTGTGGGATTAGTCAAAAGTTTTTGAAAAACTTCAACTGGATTTATCATTTGGAATTGGTTAGATATATGTTGTGGATGGGTATAAGGATAATGATGATGATGATGTTGAGGTTGTTGATAGTTTGACTGGGAAGTTGAGAGCAGAAAGTTCAGTTTATTAGTTTCTAACACGTTTCAAGTTGCAGCTGTTTATTTATTTTTAAGAGATAAAGAGAGTAAAGGAGAAAGCGAGAGAAGAGTAAAAAATATGAACATAAGTTCAGAGCTTTTCGCATAATAAACTTTTATTGTCCTGATCCTTATAATTAAAAACTTTTCATTAAGTCTCGCAGGCAGTTTCATTTTTATGGCTTACCCTTCTTTCACTCTCTCTCTCTTTCTCATGGATATATATAAATATAAAAGTGGGCCATTTATTTCGAGTAGTTGGGGATTACTTTGTTGCATTTTGTGTGGTTGGTTAAAGATCGTTGGATATTAGGAATGAATGTGTTTGTGTGTGTGTGTTTGGGTATGCCTGTGTATGTGTGTAAAGGGGCTCTCATAGTTGGGAACACCCGATTAGCTTTGTTACTTATTTCATTATTATTATTATTATTATTATTTTTGTTATTTATATTTTGTTATAGCTTTTTTGTTTCTTATCCATTTTTTATTTGATTTTTCTTATTTACAAAATTTTTTTTTTGTTTATAATTTACAATTTAAAGATTTATTTTTTTTTATACAGCTGCTCCTCTAATTGGAGTAGGCACAAGATTGGCTTAGTCGTAGAAGCAGCTTTATGAAAATCAATAAAATCGAAAACTAACCTGTAACAACCACCACAGAGCTTATTACCCACACTTATGTATATATATACACATACACACACAAACACACACACACACACATGCACAGTGGGCATGGAATATGAAGTTTTTGCCCGGAAATATGCATGTGCGCGCTTCTGGCCTGAGCGTGAGCTTCTGCCTATATTACTCCATATATGAATATACATGTGTATAGGTATGTGTATGTGTATGTATGTGTGTGTGTGTGTGTGTGTGTGTATGTGTGGACAAGGAGAAGAGACGTGGTCATGAACTAGGTGACACAGCTTAAGGGGGGGGAAATGGAAACAGCAATGGAAAGAATGAATGGGCAAACCGGAACACGTTGCAGGAGCAAAAGCAGCAGGGAAAACAAAAGCAGCAGCGGCAACAGCAGCAGCAGCAGCAACCACCGCGCTACGAAAAAGTTAGCTGGGGGTTTATGGAATGAAACAATGTTTTGTTTGCACTGGCGGATGTGCACTGAAGTGGCGGAGCATGGAGGGTTGAAGTTGGGGCATGCAACAGCAATCGTAACGGTGACAGTAACAGTTTAAAGCAATAGCAATGGTAACAACAGCAGCAGCAGCAGCAACGACAACAATAACAGGAACAACAACCACAACAACAACAAACAATGCAAAATGATGATTTTCCACGTGTGCGATGTTCCGAGTGTTTTATGGGCCAACACAACCTGTCCTAATCCCATAAATCTAATTGACCAGCTTTCCGCTGGATAGCTAGCTGCAGCTCTCTCTTGTTTTGGGTTAACCGGTCACACAGCCATCCTGTCGGACTGCCATCCTTTAGAGGATCTCACAAAAAGCTGACCATTAAATGAGACACACACACAGCTATTTTCTATTTTCTATTTCTATTTTTATTTTTTTTATTTTATTTTTTTCAGTAACAGTTACAGTAAGTTGGGGACATAAATTAGAACTTTGCCTATGTCCTGTGTCCTGTTGTCTCCACCTTCTCGAAGCAAAAGAGAAAAAAAACAACGAGCAATGCAACTATGCAGCTGCAACAAGAACAAATTCAACGGTAAAAACGAGAAACGAAACTTTGTTTCTGTATTGCATCTGCAACATTTTGTTGCACTTTACGTTGTTGTCTACCTGTCAAGCGGGTAGAACAAAACAAAAAAAGAACAGCTGAAAATTGCCGTTAAAAAGTTTAAACGCTTACTTTTTTCTTGCTCCCCAATGGGCGTGGCCCAGCAATAGGCAACAACAGCACCAACAATATGCACTTTCATTAACCGGATTGGGATTAATGATGCATTTCTTTCAATAGCCCAAAGCATCTCATCTCAACTGTGTCAAAGCGGCTAGTCGACTTTGGATTGAATGAACGGGTGGTGGACAGATGGCTGGATGAATCAGTCGATAGGTGAACACAGAGTTAACAACTAGCTACAGCAGAAATCTTCATATTCATGCCATACTTTGACTCTTACATATATCAGCATATTAACTAAAGAATTTAAGAATTTAGTATGTTAGCTTAAACTATGGTTGATTGTTCATACTGCGGGCGCTCTGTAGTTGTACAGAGTATTTCCGTATTAAATATTGTTTATGCTTAGCTGTTTTAAGTCATTTTAATGTTTATCGATTGTTACAAGATCATACCGATATACCGATACCCAAATATTGAGGGTAGATTCTGCTGTCGATAGTTAGAGAACGACTTAAGCTTCCTTTTTTCCCTTACCTCTTTGTTATATATCTTTAATTCTCCAATTCTCTCACTTTCTCTCTCTTTGTCTCTCTCTCTCTCTCTCTCTCTCTCTCTGTTCACGCACTTTCAATTTTCTTATCAATAAAACCCTCTGACGTTACGCTTGCTAGTTATTTATTGTGTCTGTATATAATATATATATATATATATACATACAAACATATGCATATAAGTGCGCGTGTGTGTGTGCTGTAAGTGGGCGATGTCAAAAGCTGTACACAAAGGCAGAGCCGCAATTCCAACAATTGAATTTTCTACTTTTTGCTGCTTCAGCTACTTTTTCACTATTTAACAGTTGTGGCTGTTATTATTATTGTCATCTTCTCTTTCGTCTTTTTCTTCTGGTTCTCCACCTTCAGAGTATTTGCAGTAATTTTGCCATTTGCTTTTGTGAATTGTTGAAAAGTAAGCGCTTTGTACGCACAAAATGAAAATAAATCACTAAGAAATAAAAAAAAATAATAAAAAAAGTACAAAAAAGAGAAAAAAACGGAATCTCAACAAGTTTGTTGTTAGTTGAGAGTTAAGCAGATTTACCGTTTGCCATTTTGCAATGGTTTTTCTTTTGTTTTTGAACCGACAGAAGAGAACGAGCGTTGCCCAAAAGCAAATAATTACCAAGTGGCAACACTTCAATAAGCTTTGAGATCTTTTCAAGGGTCTTTAATAGTTCCATGGTTGATGTTCTGTATTAAATATTATGTTAAAGGGGGGAATTGGTGGGATAAAGCGGAACACAGTAATATTCGGGCTTCTGTATCAGCAGCCCCAAAGCAACTAAAAGAAAAGAAGTACCAAAAAGTAAACAAAAAATGGCTTCGAACTTGCCGCCATCGCGTCGTTGCGTAGAACGTGTTAATACAAATTATCTTCTTGGGAGGAGAAAAGAGGTGCATTTGATATATATATATTTAGTCTATACACTAGAAGCAGATAAGAAAAATAAAACAACAGAATTTGTGGCTTGAACTTCAAACGGCGACAAGATGCTGCATTGGGATAATAAACAGGCAAGTCTAAGGTAAATAAATAAATGCGGCAAACGAAAGCCCTCCCCTTCCTACACACTCAAAAATAGAATAATTGAGCACATACAAAACGAGAGCGAGAAAGCGAGAGAGTGAGAACGATCAGGCAACAGCAGCTGCATAATTTTTTTTTCCTTCTTTCCTTAGAGGTTTTATCTTAGCAGCTGGTTACCCGACTGGTTTTTATTTACTTCTGTTTGGTATGTTTAAAGCGGCCCAACTATTGCCAAACATGTTCGTGCCAAACGTGTTTGAAACGCAATGTGCTGAGAACATTATTAATTATTGTGTACTATAAAACATGTTGTAACAATTGTTAACTGTGCTTGACACACATGTTTGACAAACATATACGTCAGTGTATGGGCCATTTAAATTACATGCAATTACAGGCAGCCACAACAACAACAATGCTCTTTGACTTTTACAACGCACAACAGCAGTCGGGTAATAAAAATGGATTTGCTTTTTATCAGCAACAGCAACAGCAGCAGCTTCAGCAGCACTAGCACTAGCACTAGCACCAGCAGCAGCAGCAGCAGCAGCCGCGGTGGCGTAAATAGAAAATGCAGCGGGAGAGCGAACATTGCTCTCAGCATGAAACTACTTTAGTTTATTATTGTTGTTGCTGAATGATTTTTGTGTTCTGCTTGTTGTATTTTTCTGTTTAGTTATTTGCCTGATGCTATGCGTTCAATGGCTTTACTAACGGTAATATTATAGAGCACCGAGAGTCAAAAGTTGAGAGTCGACAGGCGGCAATTATGCATTTTGTGCCAATTTCGACAAATGCGTTGGCCACACTCATACGTACTTATACACTTTATACATATTAAAACAAGAAACGAATAAAGATGTGAAAAGGATTGCAAAACAAGTTTCTTCCTTAGTTAGCCAGTAAATGAGCTGAAAACAGCATATAAAGTGTCTACTAGTACTTACCTTTTTATTCAACTTTATTTATTATTCGTCTTTTATTAGATGAAATGCCAGAATCTCTCTTATTCTGATAGTCTTTTTTATTATTGCCAACAAAAACTTTTTTGTTTAAAAGCAAGCCAGCGGCTTAGCCGCTTAAACCAACGGGCATTTACAGTTACAGCTATAAAACACCGCAGCCGCTGCAAGCGTCACGCAGATTTTATATATATTTCACGTTGTTGTTACGACTGTAGGCAAAAAAAAAAGAAGTACATACATATACATAGTATATATATATATATATATATATATGCATGTATGTATATATAAATAAATGACAATAACAATGGCGAAAAGTAAATTTTAAAGAAATTCGCGTAGTCTGCCGGACTTTCGGTTTGTGTTCGCTAGTTGGAAAGAGTTCAATGAGAAAAGGCACAAACTGTTTAAACACGAACGCGAGGGATAAAAGAGAGAAGGAAAACAGTATAAAAAAAAATATCCTGCGGGCGGCGTATCCACAAAAAGGAAACATAGTGATAAAGAGAAAAGGCAACATAAAGTAACGGAAAGTTGAACCATGAGGCGTTGGTCAGGGGAGGGCGGAAGTAGAAGTAGCA
Organism: Zygothrica quintamaculata; assembly: GCA_037044455.1. Taxonomy (NCBI): domain Eukaryota; kingdom Metazoa; phylum Arthropoda; class Insecta; order Diptera; family Drosophilidae; genus Zygothrica; species Zygothrica quintamaculata. The sequence continues at coordinate 55,883 of JBAMBS010002019.1, forward strand.
ATAGAGTAGCATAGACGTCTGAGACAGTCGTTGAAATTCCAAAAAGAAAAAACGAGAAAGCAGTAAAGAAGAAGATTTTGAGTTGGCGACGCTGAGCACGATATTTACGGCGGTTATCTTTTATTTTTATATTTTTTTTTATTTATTTTAATTCATTTTCATCAACATGCACAGAAAAGCGGGCGAGTACAATTTTTTTTTGTTCGCTTTAACACTTTATTTCAGTTTTCCCCCACTTCTCATTCGATAGCGTGTTATGTTAGTGTGTGTATATATGTTTATGTGTGTACGCGTTTAATGTGAGTGTTACTCTGTTTGTGTTTCCAGTGCAACTCCGCTATACTTGCTGTTTGCTTTGCTTGGAAACTGAAACTTCTTTCCCTTTTACACACATTCACGCACACACACATACTTATATATACGAACATATATGCACGCATGCACAGGCACAGTCACCAATATAAACTGAACGGCACAATCATAATTATAACTTACGCGTCCCGTGGCTACGCGATGTTTGTCGCCTATTAATAATAATACAATTAGCACTTCTAATAACTATTTTAATTATACTTATTCACTTTTTATTCTTATTTTCACCGACAAAAAAAAAACACCGACCGACAAAGCCTCGCACTGAAAACACGTCCACCTCGTACAATGGTTTTTTTCGACTGAGCGAGCTATCTCCCCTCTCTCGAGAAAACAAAAAACAACAGAACTGAGAGATCGGTAGTGTGACCAGTTTATGGTAATACATATATACCAAAATATGAAATAAAATATTAGTCACAAATACAAGATATATACCAAAGTATATTCTGCGCTGCAGTATATTTTTTGAAACTTTTTTTTGGCAACAGATACTGAAATTATATGGATAACAAATTGGAATATACATTATTAACCCATTGTTTAGTTTAATAAGTATTTTACTACTAAAAAAGATTGTTCAAACAATACAATTATTAAAAATGTGTTATTTATATGTATTTAATACCAAATAATAAATTGTGGTTTATTAAGTTTATGTTAATATAATAATTTCATTTTAGTAACCAATAATTTTAAGGGAAAAATTTTTGTCGCCATAAGCGGTAATAATAAGCACCATGCCTCTAGATTTAAAAATACTAGTTGAGTAGTATATTTTGAATGAAAAATATCTAGCATGTTTATTCATTAATATTATTGAAGATATTCATAAATTTTATAGATCGTTACGAATGCATTAATCTATTCAAGGTGTAAGAGATGATTAAATAAAATGCTTATATATACTGAAAAAAGTGCGGAGCCATTTTATGGCATATTATCAGAATTTACTTATCTGGCAACTCGTTCTTAACATTGGTAGCCAGTTAGCTATAGTTGCCATACAGAAGTATCACATCATTTTCAGCAGTTCGCGGTCGTGTTCATTTTCTCTTGTCAATTTGCGCAAAAATTTTTGCAACAAGCAAAAGTCTAAAGGAGATTCATAATTAATTATAAAGCATCTACCTTAGGACAACAGTTAATTAAAAGTCAAAATGCAATCACATAGCAAAAAGCGTGTTTGCTATTATTACGACAGTAAGTTTTCAAATGACAAATGGTCTTAATATTAAATAAACATATATATTGTGTTAATGTATATAAAAATAGTTAATTTGTGGTGTTTTATAAAATTGCGGCGTCCATTTAGCATTACCCGGTGTCCACTCGGCAGTTTTGATAGCATTTTTGCTAATTTCAATTTTTATTGCGACTGTACTAGCATTTTGCCGCACAGCACACTTTTCGTAAACGACCACTACGCGTGCGACCCTGTGGTGGTGTGTATATGTGTATGTACCTGTAGGTCTTTGTTCCGCATAGCGAAAGCGTTACTGCGGTCGTTAGCGACAAAGTGAGACTTGCTGTTGTAGACGCCTCGCCGACAGTCGCCATAAAATTTTTGTTTTACATAGCGTGGTGTTAATCTCAATTTTTAGCCACTTTGCCTTTTGAAAAAGGAACCTAATGGAAATGTACAAGATCGAAAAATATGTAACACGTAGAAAGAATCACCTGAGATCCCATAAAGTATATATTTTATTGATCAGAACAACTAGTTGAGTCGATTTAGCTATGCCTGTCCGTCTATGTGTCTGTCCGTATGAACGCCAGTTTCTCAGAGATTATATTTTCTGGCACACATAATAATTGAACCATTTTTCATATTTGTTGTGATTTTTGTTGAGGTTGGATAAAAACCACGGACGTTATTCAACATTAAGTATCGCGCTATAGAGCGCGGGAGCGCTAAAAGGCGCGCGTAACACCTTAAATTGTATATGTGTGTATATTTGTGTGCATGCGACAGTATGTGGGCAAAGATTTTCGTAGTCGGGTACACTCGAATACCGATTTTTTGTTTTTATTATAAATATTTTTAAACATATATATATATATATATAAACTTTTTTTAAGGTGATATTGGAAACTATTACTATGGCCAGGGTCATCCCATGAAGCCACATCGTATACGCATGACGCACAATTTACTGCTTAACTATGGGCTTTACCGTAAAATGGAAATTTATGTAAGTTTTCAACCGGTTCATAAATTGAGCATATGTCTAATGTAAGTAAAACTGATTTATGTAGCGCCCGCACAAAGCTACTGCCGATGAGATGACGAAATTCCATTCCGATGAATATGTAAGGTTCCTGCGATCCATTCGTCCCGACAATATGACTGAGTACAATAAACAGATGCAGCGTTTTAATGTCGGCGAAGATTGCCCTGTCTTTGATGGTCTTTATGAATTTTGTCAACTATCTGCTGGCGGCTCTGTAGCTGCTGCCGTTAAATTAAACAAACAGGCTTCCGAGATTTGCATTAATTGGGGTGGCGGTCTGCATCATGCTAAGAAATCTGAGGCTTCCGGATTTTGCTACGTTAACGATATTGTTCTGGGTATCCTTGAGCTGCTTAAGTACCATCAACGCGTTCTGTATATTGATATCGATGTGCATCATGGTGATGGTGTCGAGGAAGCCTTTTACACAACGGATCGTGTCATGACTGTGAGCTTCCACAAATACGGAGAATACTTCCCTGGCACTGGTGATCTGCGCGACATTGGTGCCGGTAAGGGTAAATACTATGCGGTTAATATACCTCTTCGCGATGGCATGGATGATGATGCATATGAAAGCATCTTTGTACCCATTATTTCAAAGGTTATGGAAACGTTCCAGCCAGCTGCCGTTGTGCTACAATGCGGCGCAGATTCCCTTACCGGCGATCGGCTTGGTTGTTTCAATCTTACCGTCAAAGGTCATGGCAAATGTGTTGAATTTGTAAAGAAATATAATCTGCCCTTCCTAATGGTCGGCGGTGGAGGCTATACCATACGCAATGTATCCCGCTGTTGGACATATGAAACATCTGTTGCATTGGCTGTGGAAATTGCTAATGAGCTGCCCTACAACGATTACTTTGAATATTTTGGGCCAGACTTTAAACTACACATAAGTCCGAGTAATATGACTAATCAGAATACCTCAGAGTATCTGGAGAAGATCAAGAATAGGCTTTTTGAAAACTTACGTATGTTGCCACATGCGCCAGGTGTACAAATACAAGCTATACCTGAGGATGCTATCAATGATGAGTCTGAGGATGATGAAAAGGTAGATAAGGATGAACGTTTGCCACAGAGCGACAAGGATAAACGTATTGTGCCTGAAAATGAGTACTCAGATTCAGAAGATGAAGGCGAGGGTGGCCGACGTGACAATCGCACATATAAAGGACAACGTAAACGTCCACGTCTCGATAAGGATACTATTATAACAAACTCAAGTAATAAAATATCTACTGAAGCTGCCAGCGATATAAAGGATGAAAAAGAAAAGGGTAAATAAATAGTCCTAATGTTAAATTCACTTCTTTTTTTGTTTTAAATAAACTAACTTTGTAAAATTTCTATTCTTTTATTATCAACAATAGCAGATGTAGATGATGATACGCCGGTAGTCAATAACAATAACAGCAGCAGCAACAATAGTAAAGGGGACAATGATACAAATACAGCTACCGGCGTCGTTTCGTCAACTAAGGGAACCAAGGAGAACAACATATGACGTGGCGGCCGCAATTGGTTATAGAAACCAATTAAGCGACCGCCCAAATATAAGCCGCCGGATTTCACATAGCCCCCAGCCACATAGTCCCGCCATTCAGTTTACTCCATTTTGTATCCCCTTAACTTGACCCATACACATAAGCACCAATAAACCCAAACACGAACACACACATGCATGCACTTTGTCGTATATCAATTCGTTAGGCTAAGTACTTGTATGCTGCTTGGGAATATAATATACTGAATGTATATATATATATACCTTGCCGGACATCACGGACATGGACATTAAAACAGTTGAAACTAACCATAGAAACCATAAAAATTATAGGAATAAAAAATAAATTTTCATCATAAACTAATATACAATTTATTGTAAGCAATTTCTACAGATTTATAAACAAATTCGGTTTTTTTTTATCTTTCTTTTGTTAAGTTTAAGGATAAACAATAAAAACTATATATAGATATGTACTAATTATAGTAATAATAATATACTTACCATATTGGTTAAATTCATTTTACCGATCTGATGTTTAATGCAAGCAAATTACTTATAAATAAAAAAAAAACCAAAATATTTTTAAAGTTAAAGTATAATAATATCAAGATATAATATATATATATCTGGATTTACTATGTATAAACTTAATACAATCAATTAATTATTCCCAGCACTTAATATATTAATCCTAAACGATTAATATGCCGTCCTTTCCGCTAATCTAAGACAACCTCTAAAAGTCCCTCTATAAAATTCAAAATGTAGGATATTTTTTGTTTTTTTTTTTTAAGTTTGATAATTCAAACTTATAATTGAATATAAAATAATGAAAAGTTTTCAAAAATTTTTTTGCAAACAAAATTAAAGTTTTTATTATAATATAATAATATATATAAAGCAATATAATCACTTGATGTCTATTTATCAAAAAAAAAAAAAAAAAATTAAACTGAATGAAAAAAAGATTTAAAAAATACATAATTATGAATAATCCAAGATTTTATTAATGTCGTTAAACTGCCAGTTAAATTCTTAACTGACAGTTAAAATGTATAGAGCAAAAGAAATTGTTGCTATCAACGAGTTTGTTAACCATTCAACAGTCGACATACACATACTTTAATCAATTAATATTAAGCAAATAAATATAAATATATTAATATATTTAAAGAAAAAATATTGCTATAAATAAGAAAAAGAGTTTTTTTAGGTTAGGAATAGTTCTCAAGTATTTGTATTGAGTTTATTTGTATTCAAAAGGAACTTTAATAATTTGTTTAACATTAACTAACTAATATTTGATGACTATCTAAGCTCTTAGTTAAGGTAACAACAACAACAACATAAACTATGTAAGATCGATGGATCAATATATATACATATATATGAATGCATACATATATATATATATATATATATATATATATATATATATATTTATTTATTTATATAATACATTAAACAGAAAAGAAACTAAGTGTAATTTATTATTTGAAACGGATTAATCCTTTTGCTGCTTTGGTGGTTGCACATTTGATGTGTGTGTGTACTTTGTGACTAGGCTCATTGCATGTTTTCTGGCTGGAGGTGTTAATCCAATGATAATATGGAATCGATGCTACTGCGCTTGCTGCGTGGGGGCAGACGCGGTCCACCCAAGTAGCTAATTGGATTGGCGAATTGACGTTGCAACAGCGCATTCTCCAGATAAATGGGTGGCAAGGGCATTGCCATGGGGCGTTGTGTATTACGCGTACCCAATGCTCCACGCATAGTTGTTGCTGTTGATAAGGGACAAGCTGTGGACACTGCTGCGTGTTGTGCTGTTACATTGGAGTTTGTTGAGTTGCTATCAAAGTGTTGCCTTTTGTCATCAAGTGCTTTGTGGCGGGATTTGCGTCGTTGCGGTGGCTGCTGCTGCTTCTGCCGGTGTTGCTGCGATAAATTAGGATTTTGGGTTGACAGGGGAAGTGGTTTAGACTTAGGTTATTGTTGCGGATGAGTATAGGTGTGGCGGGTAAGGGTTTAAATCAAATAATTTAGGGTTTAATTCTATTTGGCTATATTAAATTAGTGGCATTTATGGATTATGGACACATGGCCAAAGAAGGATAAAAAAAACAACAACAAATAACAACTTGTTAATTATTTTCAAATACTTTCTGTTTTCGTTTACTGCAGATATTTTATAAATGGGCGTGGTAATGTAATGTTGACAATAATAAAATACGTGCATATCTTATCACCTGTCGTGATATTTCTCGTATGTGTGTGGTTGTGTGTAGTATGTGTGTGAGTGAACAGAGATAAGCGCGTGTCACGTACACGCTTATGATTTTCGAGGTTCGGTCACGATAAGCTCAGACAACGCATTAATGAAGAGAAAGTTTTTTAATCTATACCTACTTCTTTCGCTCTCTCTCTCGCTTCCTTTCTCTCTCTCTCTGTAAGTATTTCAGTGAGTTTATGCTGCTATTTTTAGTTATGTGTGGGATGAAATATGCATGGGGTTGAGGTAAATCAAAGTGGCAAATGCAATTTATACTTCCAGCTCAAAGAAGCCAATAAAATTATGTCACTACCGACTTACACTTAACATCGAAGCAGCGATGTCTTTCGACTGAATACCATATTCCCGCATATATCATACTAAATATACCTTTTTGATTGAGTTCACATTGCAGTCCGCTTTAAGGCCTTTACTACGCCGCTCTCGGTGTTCCTGACCTATACCAGAAGCAGATTTGGCAAAGCTTATTCAATTTAAATGGTTTAGTTAATTAACGTTATCAATCAAGTGAAGTTCAGTTAAGAATATTTTTCATAAGTCGATGGCAATAAGCAGCTCCGGCACAAGTTGGCAGCGTCTTATAGGCTCAGTGCGCTCAGGGATATCACAGGGCTTAGAACTATTTCTGAGAACGCAGCTGTCATGTTGCCAATAGACCTGATGGCCAACGAATCGAAAAAGATTTATGCGTGGAGCGCAATCAACGATGGCGCAAGAAAAACATAATATTTTACACGACATGGGGGCTATAGAAAATACCTGTACAGATGGGAAGAATTTCTTCCGCTGAAAACCTTATTGGGGGTATGCTCGATGATCAGACGAATTGGATGCTCATGAGTTAGATCAATGGTGACTATCCATTCAATGTGATCTGAGACGATCCGAAAGGGAATGTCGCGGTGAGCCATCCGCCCCTGTGAAGTAATACTTAACGAGAGCACTGCAGGGATAGTGATGAGAACGTGGGGGCTTGGCTTACGACGTATGGGCCAGAAACGCGTTACATAAGTAACATGAAATGGTGAGACTTGCATGCCGGTAGTACAGACCACCGTTATCATTGATGATTCAAAGGATCGCGTAAATAAAAAAAATACACACACATATTCACAACAAATGTGAGTGTGTTCTTGAGGCAATATAAATGGAAAAGAAGGAAAATAATTGATGTCAAGCAACGTTTGCTCGATGATTGTTTTTTGTTGTTCCTTTTGTTGGCTGTGAATTACATAGTGCAGCTTATGACATAGCTGATTGAAACCATCACACATATACAAAAACAGTGGCAAATAAACACACAGACACACATAGTTAAGGGTATGTTTACTACACTTTTTTATGTTGTTCGAACAAATTTGTTGCATTTCGAAACTTTTCTTAAGGATCAGTAAGCTCTTCTACCAATTTGTGTTCATGTCTTTTTAGGTCAACAACAGCAACAGTAGAAGCAATGCCAAAACCAGAGGGTGATAAAAAGACAGAGACAGATAGAAGGCAGAAAAAAATGGAAAGGAACAAGTAAGCTTTTCCCACAACTTGTGCTTCAATTTAATATACCCTTGTGTGCTTTTATATCTCTTCATTTAGCATAATGACTTATTAGACGTAATCATAGTTAAATACCTATATTTTTCTATTAAAAGTCATCAAGTTAATGCGCATTTTAAAATTTTAGTGAGTGTCAACAACTGACATACATATTTGTAAAATATTTAATATCCTTGTAGTCTTGTGTCCTTGTGTTGCCTTGCCTTGCTTTGGGTACGCGCCTTCAATAAACTGTAATTTGTGCCGCTTGTTTGTGCACTCATTTATTGCACTTGCACACACCCAACACACACTAGCACACACACATGGAAGTCAATGTACACACTCAAATACGTGCACATACACTTGAGCATCTTTAGTTGTATATACATACACATATTGTATACGGCATACATGGCGTATGAGTGACATTTAATTAAAATTTATGTAGTCTAATAGACAAAAGGAGCAAATTTTACACTGCGATGACTTTTGAACACTATTGTACTACTTGTGCTTGTTTTTGTTGTTATTGTTTCTGTCGATGTTGTAGTTGTTGCTTAAATTTATCTTATGCATCATTTTGTTTTTAGTTTTATTAAAGTCATGTATAAATTTGTGTGTTGAGACTATAACTCAGAGTCAGCTCTGTCGCTTTGACCCTTGACTGCACTGTAAGTGCTGCTGTTTCTACCTCTTCTACTTTCTCTTTCTTTATCTGGAAAGCTCGTATACATAACGGTATTATTTATCGAAACAAATGCAAATGTTAATTACGTTTTTCAATTAAAAACTTAAAACGTTTACGGCTTAATCTATTCAAAAGACCTGGGTAATGATTTATGCGTGTGTGTGTGTGTTATTATATATATGCCAAGTATGTATAAAAATGGCATTGCGTCAGGTGGCAACGCTCTTTTAAAGAGCAGCCATGATACATATCAATGAAGTAGAATAACTATATGTAAGAAGAATTTTAAAAGTCGCTTTGATCTTTTTCATTAAAATTTTATCGATAACTTTATCAACTCATCAATATTTATATATGTTTCATTTGATCTAATATTGATACATATGTATATATATATATTTATATTTATATATATATATAAATATATAAATACATATTATCTGTATTATATCTAGAATGTGTTTTTTTAATGTTTTGCAGAGTTAATTATTATATATACATTTATAAAGCTAAGGCATCTTATAGATATTTTAATATATATATAGAAGGAGGTTCTAGTATCACTTTCATCTGTTCTCTAAACATTGGAAATTCAAATTCTTTCCTTTAGGTTTATCACTTTGGCTGTTCCCTTGGTTATACAGTTTATTAGTTATTTTTCTGATTATCCAGTTTGGTAATCTTGCCATGTTTTTTAGCCGTCATCCAGAGTTGCAGCTGCATGCGTCTATAATGTAGGTGGCGCTGAAGACTCTTTTTGAAGAGCGTCTCTCTGGCCATGATTTCAAGATCCTCGAAGGTGCAATTGCTTATATTTTGTTTGGTTCTGGCAATTAGTTCGCTGGTCAAGTGAATCTTTGTCATTGAGGCACGTGATGAACGGGCCCGGCGACGACGCAACTCCTCGCAATGCATATACATTGCATAGGCAGCTGTAGGTGTGCGTTGTGGTAAGTTTCTTGCCACATTCTGTCCAGACTCCTGTTTCTGTTTCAATTGCTGCAGATTACACATGTTGACTGTTCGATTGTTTGTTTATGTTTGCTATTGATGCATCAACCAAGACTTGGTTTTATACTTCAAATTTGAGCTGCAACAATTTTGACCTGCTATGGGCCATTCATGAGATGAGACCGAGAAACAGGTCAACTAAATAATGGCCGGCCCAGCGATCGGTCTTTTGGGTCCGTGCACCTTTTTATGGTTCATTGCAGTCACTGCATTTTTTTTATAGCTGCTGCGGCTGTGCGTTACGTTTCGATTGGATTAAAAGTGCAACAAAAAACCAAATGTAATCCCATTCATTACCTAAAAAGTGTTGTTAACTCACTCGCCCAGGCTAAGTTAGCCAACAACAGCAGTTGAGTGCCCAAAGGACTTTTACTACACGTCCACGGAAGGACTCGCATACACACGCTAATCCAAATGCATACACAACCGGATTAAGCCAAACGATCTGTTTATGGGTCAACTTGCAAGAGCAGCATGTTTAGCACGTAAATATATGTGTCATCTACCACGTTGCATGCCGCATCGTGCACATTTTTCATATTTTTTATTTTTTTCCTTTTTTATTGTACTTCTCGCAAGTAGCATTCTAATAAATCTACAGCTGATACCTTTCAGTTAATCCTTCTTCTTCTTTTTTTATATTTCTTTTGGACATTTTTTTACTCAGCCAAATTGTTATTAGACAAGTTAAAAAGATTTGACTTTTCCTAACTGACAATCTAATCTAATCAATCTAACCCTAAATATACAACTTATTTAAAGTTCACTAAAAAATCCTCCAATGAATTTAAATCTACTCGATTTAACGTCATCCATGAAATGATATTTTTATATATAATATATATGGTATATATCATATATGCGATTACCGAATGAAGGATATCATGGTGAATAATCAAGGCAAAAAGATCCTTTAGTTTATTATCATGAATAAGCAACACCTTATACTGTTCTATGTGGTAATGTGGTCTTACATCCCATATAGAACTTTTTATTGTTAGAAAAAGGATAAATACTTTATAAAGTCCTGTTGCATGTTTAGACTGTATTTAACTATATACAAAAGTGAACCTATCTATAAGTATATAATGTCATATAATGTTGATATAACCTGTTATTGCAGATATAACTATATCTTAACTTTATTATATAGTTAGAATGAATATTTAATTGGATTTTAGTCTATAAAATGTTTGGTCGTTAAAAGACTTTAAATCGTTTATGTAACTTTACATAAATTATTTGGCATTAAATATTTCATTTAATAATAATCTCTATGCGTAGGCCTATTAAATTGGCCGACTCTAAATATTTTGACACATTTTTTAGTAAGGCCACAACATGTTTGGTGAGTTTAAGGAAATTTTTGGGATTCATTATGGAAAAGGGTTATACGTTGGGTTTTCCTTTGCTTGTGTGCAAAGAATAATAACATTTTAATCTCATAATCTGAATTTATGACCAGACTCAATTTTGTTATGCTTAACGACATTTTATGCGGTTATTTCATGCAGGCAGACCAATGGACATTGTGCTCTCTTTGCATCCAAAGTATGAGCAGAAGCTACTAACTACAGCAACAACAACTCGTAAATACATCAAATAATGTGTGTCCTTTGCCTCTGCGTGCTTGTGTGAGTATGTGTGTGTGTGTATTAGTGACACTACTGACCAACAAAGCCACTAACAATCCATTGGTTAAGTATCCTTTCGCAGACCCCAAAACACAGACTCACACACACATTTTCCCACACAAATGCTTAAAGTTACACTCACACATACTAGAGCAAGTAAGAAAGCTGTAGTCGGGTGTACCCGACTACGAGAAACCTTTGCCAAAATACACACACACTTTGAGCTGTAGCACGCGACTTTTATTCATCCGTGCTGCTTAACGCGCTACTGAATGTTGAATAGCTTCCGTGCTTTTTATCCAACTTTAACGATGTTCAATGTAGGTCAAGAATGGCCTAATTCGATCGGTTGAAAATAATTAATAATCGTGATTTTTATTTCACGGGGGTCAGGGGAGGAAATTCAAAAAACAAACATAAACTCATATAGCATACGAAAATAGGGAATCTAGATTTTAAATTTGGTTGCTTCAGCACTTATAGTCCTTGAGAAACAGGCGCTCATACGAACGGACGGACTGGCAGACATGGCAAGATCAACAATATATATACATAACGGCGTCTCAGATGATTACCTGTTAGATACATTTCGATTTGGTACATTTCCCTTTTTCCTTTTTTAAAAGGCAAAAGGGATAAAAAGAAAAGAAATTTTATTACCTTCGAATATCACACATACGCAGCGAGAACATGAAATGAGTTTCTTAAGCTTTATATACATATGACAATTAAAAGTTTGTCTTAAACAAAAGGAAGAATACAAAAGAGAAATATAAGGAAATTAAAAGAGAAAAAGTTTTTTTTAAAAAAATAGTATAAAAGGACTTTTGTAATTAAAAAGAAAAAAACTATGAATTTACTTTGAACTTTCACAACTTTAAATAAATTCCTTGAAGGTACTTTTTTTATAATTTGTCTTGAATAAAATTTTAAGTTTTCCAAAAGGAAACTGAACTGAAAAAGATTTCTGAGGTTAAGGGAATTAATTTAAATTCAAAATAAAATTTTTTTTATAATGTGCATATCTATCATTTGATCTATTATTCTGTTATACCTTCGGATATAAATTTACCACTGAAAATTGTACCAGACTTCATCTAATACTATCGTATATATCTACACATTATAATTATATATTTAACTAAACTTTTCTCTTTGGCACTCAAAGCAATGTATAAAAAAATATATTTATTTATATACTATTAATGTCGTTCCTAAGTTAATCTTTAAGCTATCGTGTAGATTGTGCTGTTATATGGATAGACCAGTGTTGTCGTTGTGCGATATATCGTATAGTTCTATTAAAAATTCTCTCTTCTTATGATTATTATAGTTTTCATTGCTAAATTTCCTCGTATATACCTTACTATCGATAGATATATGTATATATATATATATATATATATATATATATATTCCTATTTTTGCCTCATTCTCCTCTGCTTTTTACTTATTTTGCCTAAATACTCATGCCTTTTTATATTCCTCAATATATATAAATATATATATATATATACATATATATATATATATATATGTATAGAGATATATATCGTTTTGCCTTCTGTTTGTTATTCGCTTCCCTTTTGTTTGAAGCTTTATATTGTCAATTGCGAGTTGTTGTCGCGCGTCTGTTGACCCCATTGTAACCATTTTGTTTGGAGGATTTTCGAGCTGTCTCCTTGTTGGTGGCAGCAAGTGTTACTCCGACTCCTACTCCAGCATTAACCAAATCTACATCCGTTTCCGCTATAATGGGCGGACCCCATGATACTTGTCGTCGCACAGTGGGCGCAGTTGTCGGCTTGCGTCGCTTTGTGCTCTGTTGTTGAACTGTTGCAGCTCTTTGTAGCGGTTGTTTTTGTTGCTGCAACTGTTGCTGAGGTTGCTGCGGCTGTTGATAATTCTGCTGCTGTAGTTGTTGCTTTTCATTTTGCTGTTGCTGCTGTTCCTGCTGTTGAAGATGTTTGCCATTGCATTTTATTAAAAACTTTTTCATTTCACATTTTCATTTAAATATTTTCATTTTCATTTTATTACTTTCTTTTTTTTCATCTGCTGTTCATTTTATGTTCATTCTATTTTACTCTTATGTATATGTATATAAATATATATATATACATTTATATATAAATCCATGCTTATATATATGTTATACATCCTTGTTGCATGTGCCTTAATTAGTTTTGCGTTGCACATTGTTTGCCTTAATCCTTAACCCTTTACAGTACATCCACGTGCTGAGAACTCAAATCATTTTCCATGCTGCGTATAATATACACTTTCATGCTTTTCTATAATATTTGTCTGGCATGCAGAATACAAAGCTGGAAATTTAAATAAAACCCTTAGACTTCCCTGAAAATCATTAAGAATTTATTTATTCGAAACAACTTTACTATGTCCTTCAAACAAAAGCACTTCAAACAAGGATATTTCATAATTAATTAACTGTTTTTTATAAAAGATTAAATATTTGTATTATTTTTAATAGAATGCTGGAGTGAACTATCAAATGTAGTATATGATTCCTTTGAAAATTGGGAGCTGTAAATCTTATCCATTTAAGCTTAACTTACAAATATTTTCAAAGGATGAAAATAGATTAATATAATTTGCTCTCAATTTGTGCTTCATTGGAATCAGTGTCAAGTGGACATAAGGGATGACTTGTTAAAATAATTTCACTTAATGACAAAAGTGAAAGAAGAAATATTAAGAGCCACCTTCAAGCAGCATAAGAAATATTTGAAGTGTCATTTTTATTGATTCATTAATTGATTCATGTAAATCAATCAATCAATATTGGTTAGACTATGTTGAAGTTTAAAGTTGAATTTGCAATTTTTAGAATTTTCCTATTGTGCTTAATTTTGATTTCACTTCCTATTCGCTGCAAGCATTTGATTTGAGAATATGCAATAATTGCGTATACGGAGCATGTGCTCAATTTGGTTGTATATTTATTTTGTGTATTTATTTGGTTGGTTGGCGGTTGTTGTTTTAATTTACACATCATTAACTTGACTTCTCAACTTCATTAAGATTAATAGAGTACACACACACACAGACACATATATATATACACATACATACACAGCTTCTTTTTTCATTGTTTGTGAGTGTGTGTAAAATTGTTTGATTTATATCGTATGCTTAATATTTGCTTTTTGTTGCATGCTAAGCTCATAATGAGTTTTACCACAGCATTGTGGCAGTTGGTATAGCTAAGTGCATGCTGCATGTGTGACAAGGCAGCAAAAACTTGCAACAAACCCATAAAATATACACACCGAAATACCCAAAAAGATCTTTAAACAATTTTTTAAGTAAAAAGAAGAAGAAAACTAGGCTCTGCTTAGAAACTGCTGCAGCAGCTGCTCTTTTGGCTTGAGTACATGCAACAACAGTTGTGGCACTTGCACTTTTTATGCAAACCTTCACTTGCTGCAGTATTTCAAGAAAACTTTTCGATTTAGAAAGAGCAAAGGCAAAGGCAAAAGCAAATGCAAAGGCAAGAAACAAGAAACCAAATAACAAAAGAAACTGAAAAACTTTTCGTTACGCTTCACTTTCGTTGGTTACTTTGCAATCAGGGAGGAGGTTACCAATAGGAATGAAACTTAAATAGGATTACAGGGGAAACAAATGAAAAACAAGGAATCTAGACACAATAGCATACGCACTTTGACCGAAAAACTTCTGACATGCTTATACCCTCTACACTTAAGCTATTGACAGGGTAGCAACAACGGCAACTATTAGCTGTTACAGGGTAACATTAAGTCTAATAATCCTAAGTGAAATCAATGCCAATTGAAGGATAGTTCAATTATGACTAACAAAAGCAATCCATTCAAGGCAAATCCTTGCAGATGTTGAACCTGTCTTAAAGTTGCAGTTTCTTTTCATAGAATTACGTTGCATACTTGCAAAGTGCTTTAAGCTATACACCTGCCACATACTGCTGATCCTTCGGCTTATAAAGCAATTGCTTTTATTTCTCTTAAGCAGATCTTTGCTACGCTTCGTCCTTTTATATATTAATTTTGTAAACGTCTTTTGCAACAAAAGACAAATTGCAATAAGATTTTCCCCAAAATCAGTTCAATTTATTTTCTCTGTGTGTATTTGTTTGCATTATCCTTACTCTCTATCAACAATTTTGCTCAGTATTTTTTTGTCCTTTGGTTTCTTTTAAATGAAAAATTTTTAGACAACGCAAACAATTGTTAAGAAAGAAAGAAGTAACAGAAGTTCTGTAAGCCACAGAAATGTTGACTAAGAAATTGAAAATTTTCGTTAGATTATAAAATACTCACAAAAGAGAACAAAGAACTAAGCCGAAAACAGACTTTGCCTGACTACAAAATGTGCTGCAACTTCTAATTTACGTATCCTTAATCAAAAGTATCTTCTCCCTACTAACTCCCCCGACTATTTTATGAAAGTATTTGTTTGTCATTGCCTACATGAGTGCGGGATATATTATATTCTAACATTCAAAGAGGAATACAAATTTCACTATAAAAATTCAAGTTTTTTTTTATTCTAAGCTATTTTTATATGTACCTGACCCATATCTGATTAAAATGGGAGATCCTTTGGAATTTCGTTTCTAGTTATCAGTTCTGTACTCAATTAGTTCACATTATGTATCAATCAATCACTGAATCAGTTCAGATTCTTTATTCAATCCTATTTTATGACTCTGTGGTATATAATATATAAATATTCATTCTATAAATAATCATAGGTTTATATTATATATCTTTAAGCTGTACGAATCAAATTAAGTGTTTAATCATTTAATGCAAGTAATTGCAGTAAAAGTACATTTTGCAGGAAAACACACATACACATACACATTCAATCAATGAGACATACACACACACTCCACAAATTCGATTTGCCTAAAATTGTAAATATTATTTAAAATATGAGTTCAATATTTTATAAACTAACATTATATTTGTCTTGTCGCTCTCATTAAACGAAATTTTATGTAAATAAATAATGCCAGAAATCGAATTAAAAGTGAATTAGATAAATCAATATAGAACATGATTAATTTTATCCAATTTTCATGAGTTTTTAACTTATTTTATGTTACAAACATAAAGACTTTTAAATTATATTTTCTTTAGGAATATCTACATACATTCATATACATAAAAATATATGTATATGCAAATATATATGGATTAGATTAAGTTTTAAGTACAGTTGCAAATGCTTGAATGAGCTTAGAAATTAATTCGTTTTTGCGTTTATCTCGAATAGTTTGTTTCAAGCTCCTCTAAAGTTTATTTTCTTTGCCCCTTTGCCTTTTGAAACAAGTATAAAAACTGTACACAGACATAAACACACATACACACAGTTCTACGAGCAATTTAGCCCCCCGTACTCCATAATGCGATAGTTAATGGTTTTTAAGTTCCGTACTTTTAATTCAATTTAAACGATATTCACAAAAACTAAATCTAGATTCCTTATTTTCGTACGCTGTGCGAGTTTTTATTACACGATTATTTATCAAAATTCTTAACCGATCGAATTTCTTTTTTACACACATAATAATTAGACCATAAGACCAATTCGTTAAGATTGATTGAAAAATAAGGAAGTTATCGCGGTGTAGAGCGCAGGAGGCTACATGCAACATCTTACTGTGCGACTAGAACTATGTGTATGTGTGGGTATGTCTGTGTATGTGGGCAAAGGAGCTCTCGTAGTCGGGTACAGCCGACTACAGTTTTTTTTACTTGCTTACACTGTATGTTTGCATACATGTGTGTGTGTGTGTTTGTATGTACGTGTTTCTGCATGTGTGTATAAATAGTTATGTATAGTATAAAGTGCATTATGTAATGACATGCTTAAATTTTAGCTTTTATTGCGTGTTATTTACATATGTGGGTATGGGGGCGGATCTGATTAGGGGGCGTGCCTGTTCCAAGGACCCTCCTAATGCACTCAATGCACTCAATGCACTCAATACAGTCAAGGCAGTAACTCATGCAAGCTGGTCTCACTAATTGTAACGATTGGCGCCAATTTGCTTACCGGTAGCGTCGTTGTTGGTGTTGGCGTTGGCGTTGGCGTCATTATCGTCATTGGAATTGAGTCATTGCCTTCTGGCTGACCATTTTGCTGTATGGCACCACTGGTTGGAGCTGGTGTTGTGCTTTGATCTTGGTCTGTTGGTTCTGTACCTGTAAAAATATATAGATTGTCATATAAATATATATTTATTGGATATTGTAAGTAATTTATATGTTGCACCATTTGTGGCAGAAACATCCGTTGGTGTTGCATCCGCGTTGAGGTTAACTAGTTGTTGAGTTGCTTGTTCAAGTGGCTGCTGAGTTTTGTGCTCCACCTCTGACTCCAGTTCCTCCATCTCGTCTTCGAGCTCTTCCTCAATGCGTGCTGCAATGTCACCATTCTTTGTGGCAGCGGTGGGTGTGCTTGGCGCGGATGTTGCTGGTGTGGCATTGCCATTCTTTAGAATGCTTACAAGTGGTGTGCCATTCGCTGGCTTCTGCTCCTCTTGCGGCAGC
Organism: Zygothrica quintamaculata; assembly: GCA_037044455.1. Classification (NCBI taxonomy): domain Eukaryota; kingdom Metazoa; phylum Arthropoda; class Insecta; order Diptera; family Drosophilidae; genus Zygothrica; species Zygothrica quintamaculata. The sequence goes on from JBAMBS010002019.1 coordinate 73,724, forward strand.
TGCAGCATAACAAAATAAAAGTCAACAAAATATAATAACAAAGAGAGATATGCAGAGCGCAATGTAAGAGCAACGCATAAATTTCATAATCGGTTTGTTAATGCAACATGTTGCAAGTACTTACCGCTTTATAGCTATACGGTGGCAGTGCATTGCCTGCTTTTATGCCCGTGCCCGCAGCCACAGCACCACCCTTAACACCTGGCGATTCATGCATTTTGGTGGCCTGCTCCTTTGACCATATAATACCCTCGTCTGTTTCCCGCTCAATGCGCTTCTTGTAGGCTAAATGACTACGATAAACCTCAAGCAGGCAGCATATTACAATGATAACAAATATGCTGGTCAGCGTAATGAATAGCACCTGGGTGGAGTCCTCCTTCTTGTCCACGTCATATACAAATTTCGATATATAAGGCACACGTTGTGGTGGTTCCTCGACCCAAGGTTCCGGTATCTGTGTCACCACAATTGGATTAGCACAACTCTCTCTATTTCAAGATCTCATCCAAATGATCCACTTACCATGCTCACATTCACCATTGGTTCTTGTGTGGGCTGTTCACTCACATCAAACTTGGCATTGCACTGAGCACTGCGTACACCCTGTGGATTGATAACCGTTATATTATCGGCTCCGGACTTTGTGAACAGCATATATTCCTCCAGCGGCTTCATAACATGTCCATTCACCTGTATATAGATATCTATGACCGGATCAGGTCAAATTTATAAATTTTAAATTAATTTATTTCCTTATACAATTGTTCATCTTCAAAACCTGATTTCATTTAGCATATATATAGTGTCCGTGCGTCTGTCCATCCGTCTGTCTATTTGTATGAATGCCTGTTTCTCAGAGACTTAAAGGGCTAGATCAACCAAATTTGGAAACTATATTTCTTATATTTTTATGGAATACAAGTTTATTTCCGATTTTTAAATTTCCTCCCCTAGCCCCCGGTGTACGGAAAAAACGATCAACAGATCGAATTTCTTTTTGGTACACATAGTAAATAGACCATTCAATTTATTATCTACAATTATTTAACATTAAAGGGTTTGTCGCAGTCGGGTACACCCGACTACACCTTTCTTACTTATATCTATACAAAATATTACTGAAAATTGTTTATGTTTATAATTTTCTTTGGACTTCATTAGCTATGTGCTAAACTGGCTTACTTTCTCTTTAGCTCCATATTATTGACTTATACTTAAGTGTTTAACTTTTTTTTAATGGAAAACTCTTTTCAAAATTATTTAAAGCCAAAAATTGTGATATTATTGGTAACATATATATATATATATATATATGGAGGAAAGCTGATTTGCTTTATAAAACAAATAGCTGGCTGACTAGTTGGAAATTTTAATCAAAATACTTGTGCAGCAGCAGCAGCCGCAGAGGCAATATAGAAGTAAATCTTATGCTGAAAGAACTGACAAAATTTATGGCATCGGGCACGGAAATGACTTTTTATGGTGTCAAATAAATGAAAATTCTTTTTTTGGTCAACAAAATATTGCACTGGCAGCGGCAATGGGTGTGCCAGTGGCATACTAAAAAGTTCATAGAATTGCAACAGTTTAAAGCAACTGCTGTATGTGGCAACAAAAGAAACATGTATACATTTTTTGGTAACAAATTCTTGACTAGGAAAAACCTTTAACATGATGAAGTATGAGAGGCAAAGCAAACTTAAAAATAATAATGCTAGATCTGGCTATGGATCATCACTATATAAGCATTTGAATCATGGTATTAAACTACTCACTTGACAGGCAACCGCTGTAGCTCTTGAAGAGAGCAAAACGTGAATCGGTTGTATTGATGCCACCGATTTGTGCGCGGTTAGCGCCCTCATCCAAGTTGGTATTACGCACACGTGCAGGAAAGTCCGTTAGAGGCACCTGCTCGCGATCAATGAAGAGCCGGGCCTGCGTAACGTTACGCACATAGTAGACAGAATGCCTGGCACTGTTTAGGAAATTCCGATCGATGCGTGCACCCACTGTCTGGCCACGTTCGCGATCCTCCTCGAATTGCAGGTAGCCATCTAAGGTAATGGCCAGCAGAAGGTAGTAGCTACGCTCGGCTGCTGTCTGCAGCAGCAGCATAATACGATTCGCTCGACGTAAATCAAACGAGGAGAACGCCAATTGCAGACGTACATAATCAACACTGCCAGAGCTGGGCAATTCGAATTTTCGCTGTAGCGCCGATTCTCCACTAAAATCCGCGCCCTTTTCCACCGAACAGAACTCACCTAGGAAGCTGGTATGCTCGCAGTCACAGGTGGACATTTGTTCGGCAAAATGTTCCTTGCAGATGCCACCGTTCTTGCAGGGCTCCGCATCACATTTGATCTGGCAGTTGGGTAATACACCGTCCTGGGCTGTATGGATGGATGTAAATAAAAGTGATTGAATGTGTTTAAAGTTATAATGTATCAATAGTTGACCATCGCTTGAGTGTATTGATACAGCTTTAGGTGGAATAAAAACTAAATCCTTTCATCTTTTGCTGTGAGTTGAGTTTTGAAGGATAATAGTTTAAGGCACATCAAAGTCAGTTTATACAATGTGTGTGTGTGTGTGTGTGTGTGTGTGTGGCACGATAAATCATATGCCATGTTGCTGGAATAGGAGTATGTGGCTCGTTTATCGCATTGGCATTAATCTTGGCGCCACAAAGTGGCTCAAGTGGCCAACATGGCCAACAGGCGCTGCACTTAACGGAAATTGCATGCATATTAAGTTGCAGCAAGGCAAACCGTAAAATGGAGTGCCATTTTGGCCAAAATCGCATTAGACTGTACTGCTTCATGACCTGCTCAGATTGGGAAGTGGTCGGAATATTGATTTATAGCCATAGTACTTACTGGACGCTATATTCCTTTCATTGATTTCCGCCAAGTCGATCAACTGGGCGCCAATTTTGAGGCCGCGCACACAGCCAATATAACCCTCCAATGTGGGTGCATCCACATTTGGTCGTAACAGATTCGCTGGATCATAGCCGCCCACATTGAACTGAAAGTATTCGGTGGGTGGTGCTGGTGGTCGTTGCGGCGATAATACCTCTGCAAATAAACAAAATCAAATGAGCCACTGATAAGTCAACTAGCTGAAATTCGTTCTCTCTTCCTCCTCATTTACTCTGTCTGTCTGTCTATGTAAGCTTGCATGAGTGCCTATGTGTTTGTATGTGTCTGAGTGTATGGGTGTTTATGTATATGTGTGCGCTCTTTGCGGAAATGGGCCTCCATTTTCTGTGGCATTTCGGCTATATGCAATTCGTTTTCCAGCTCTATTTTTACCCTGCCTCCGGCAGCTACAAGTTAAGTTTGCCTAATTGAAATGTTTTCAGTCCAATTCTATTCTTCGACAGCTCGCAATCAGCCAAAATCAAAGAACAGTGTGACAAACCGAGAGAAATACATGAACAAACATAAAAGAGGGGTGTACGCATGTTGATACAATCGATAACATTTGGTCTATTAAGCTCAATGATAATATATAATATATCATTGATATAATATATCGATAACTGAACGACCGACTGATAACAAATCTATATCGATAACATAAATATATAATATAATTGCAAGCTTAACCACAAATGTAAAATAATTTCTTCTATTGATGTTCGTTCTGTACTTTCCCAATAACAGTCAGTTATCGATGGAGATATTTATATATCGATAACAAACATTGCTTATCTTAATATTCTATTTTTCTATAAACGGCATTAGGTTTTAATGGACATTTTATACATATCAATAATAGATAGATATTGATGACATATACAAATCGATAGCATTTACATATCGATAACATATGCATATATATATATATATCCAATCAATAAAAAATTATAAATTATTTCCTGTTCAACAATAAATGAAATCTATATATGATGTACATTCTAAACATATTAATAATAGACACATATCGTTAACACATGCTTATCGATATCGGAAATAGCCCATATTAAGTCTGTGCTTATCATAAAGTGGAAATTACTTTCGATTTTCATGCCCATCTCTGTTCCACTGTGCGCATCATGCAGCTCTCAAGCTTCCCATTACTGCATGTGCTTATATCTGATATCTGCTATCTATATCACTATTTGTAACTGAAACTCTACAACTCTGTCTGGCCAACTGTATGGCTATAATACCAGTCAACGCATTTAATTACATAAGTGCTCATTTGTTATTCTGCGCAAAGTATAGATGATTTGCTCGCAACGAATTGAATTTCAGAACATAAACCTAATTATGATTGATTTTGTGTATGTTGAATGGAAATTTGGATATAGAATTCACTTGTGCGTAGCTTGCATTGAATTGATATGGGAATTTGTGCATTGAGTACAAAATACCTGACTGATGCTTATTCGATAATAAGTTCAAACGAAAATTATTCAAAAATGCAACTAGTATTTTGATGTAAAAGCACGATTAATGCATTAAAATACATTTAGAAATTTGTTTCACAGAACTTCAAGTGGAGTATTAATAATTATTACAATTTATACAAATATAACTAACTGGAGTCGACTTTTATTGCTGATCAAGAATATATATATTGAGAAGTAAGATGGCTGTAGTCAAGTGCACCCGACTACGAAAGCCTTTTTGCGTACATATAGTAACCTACACACAAATATATACACATATACACAGTTCTATACAGACGGACATGGCTAGATCAACTCAGCTATTCAGCCTAATTAAGAATATATATACTTTATGGGGTCTCAGATGATTATTTCTACCTGTTACATACTTTTCGATTTCAAAAGGCAAAGAGGCTAATAATAGAATTAAGTTTTATTTATTTATTTTATTATTAATTATTTTACTTTATATCGTGTTTTTACCCCCTTTGCCTTTTTGTAAAAAAGAAGCAAAGCGGAGCTATTGGAAATGTGCAAAATCCAAAAGTATGTAACACATAGAAATAATAATCGGAGACCCCATAAAGTATATATATTCTGAATCAGGATGACAAGACGAGTTCATCTAGTCCTGTCCGTTTGTCTGTCTGTCCGTCTGTCCGTCTGTATGAACGCCTGTTTCTCAGAGACTATAAGAGTTAGAGCAACCAAACTTGAAATCTAGATTTGTTATGTTCGTACGCTATACGAATTTGTTTTAGATTTTCGAATTTCTTCCCCTGACCCCCGCAATTTGAAATCGATTATAAGGTACAATTTTTAACCGATCAAATTTGTTTTTCGCACACATATTAAGTAGACCATTGTTCATCTACGTTGTAAATTTCGTTAAAATTTAACAACAAATACGGAAGTTATACAATATTAAGTACCGCGCTATAGAGCGTGGGGGGCTAAAAGGTGCGTGCAATGGCTAAGTACGTGCAGAACTGTGTGTATGTATGAGTATTTGTGTGTATGGCTGTATATGTAGGCAAAGGGGCTCTCGTAGTCGGGTACACTCGACTACAGACTTCTTACTTGCTTAGGACAGTCGTCTTGAACCATTTTACTAATTTAATAATACAAGAGATTTCTATAATGTTATTAAACGAAAAATTAACACAGTGAAAGTAGTAGACAAAATTGGATAGGATTTTTATGTCAGTTTTGTTTTAGTTTTAATGACTTTAAGTTTTTGTTTTATATCGTTTTGTTTCGTTTTATTTTGTTTTATTTAACTTAGCACTTTGTTGTGGTTGGTTTTCTAAGCGATTTTGCTACGACAATCCTACACTCAAATATACACTCAATCACACACCCACTCAAGAAAAAAAATATACAAAAAGAGAGAAGGAAATTAATTTATACGCAAAAAGAAATTTGATGAATAATTTGGCTTCACGGATTTTCTAACCATTTAACACACGCGCACACACACACACATACACATACATAGACAGACACAGCTGCAGGTGCTGTATATATGTGAGTAAGTTTGTGTGTGCCTGCGTATATATGTATGCATGCAAGTGTGTAAGTATGAGTATGTGAACGTATTCCTATCACCGAAACTCGGGAGATATTTTGCCACTTTAATTTTTGGTGAAACTATTTAAAAATTTGCATGCTGTTTTTGGCAGCACATAAAAAGAGTTACTGAGAGTACAGGAAACAGCCGCAACAATAACAACAACAACTGCAACAATACGAACAACAACAGGAAGAGAAAGTACAATTTAAAGAAATTATAGCAGAAGAACTGTAAGAACTGAAAGTTACTAAGCAACAGAAGCCGCCAAAAGGGTTTTACTGGTATATATATATATATATATATATATAAATATATATATATATATATAAATATATATATATGTATATATATATACATTTTTTTGGGCATTGCGAGAGCTTAAGAGAAGAAAGGGCAAAAGGGTAGGACAGAAGCAACAAACTTTGTTGGTTCAATAACTCACAGTCAAAAATCAAACAAGTTAAACAACGGGAAGCTAGGCAACGCCAAAGGATTCAATGCACAGTTATGTGAAAAGTTATGGGGGCGTTGGCGTTGGCAGCGGAGGTGTTGGGGGCGGCGGTGGATTTGCCGTTTGCGTTGGTGGCAGCAACAGTATTGTTGGTACTAAAGCTGATGCTAGTTGCAATGGTGTTGCTACTGCCACCGGTGGCAGCGGAGGCGGTGGCGATGCGACAGCTATGCTCTTTAGCAATACCAATTCGGGGGTATGCGATTGGACTCAAGCATGGCGTGTTGCCAGTTTACAACCAACAATCGACCAGAGCGTTGCCACAATGTATGGCCGCTTACCGGGAACGGGAAACAATACGGGGAACGCTGCTGGTGGAGGTAATCAGGGTCATGATAAGCTAAAGATCGGATTCTGTACGGATTTGGATAAATCGGTGCTGGTTAATAACTTCGAGAAGCGAGGCTGGCATCAGGTGAATGGGGACGATGATTGGCACTTCTATTGGGCCGGTGTACAAACTTGTCGCAATATATTTAGTGTGGACAGCGGCTATCGGATGCATGATAATCAGATGATCAATCATTTCCCTAATCACTATGAGCTGTCACGCAAAGATCTTTTAGTAAAGAACATTAAGCGATATCGCAAGGACCTAGAACGTGATGGCAATCCATTGGCTGAGAAGACTGAATCAAACAACTCAAGTGGTACACGATATCTCTACTTGGATTTTGTGCCCACCACATTTGTGCTACCAGCGGATTATAATATGTTTGTGGAGGAGTATCGTAAGTTTCCTTTGAGCACTTGGATTATGAAGCCTTGCGGCAAGTCTCAAGGAGCTGGCATATTTCTAATAAACAAATTGTCCAAGCTTAAGAAATGGTCACGGGAAGCCAAGGGACCATTCCATCCACAAATAGCGAAGGAGTCCTACGTCATCTCTCGCTACATTGACAATCCTTTGCTCATTGGCGGCAAAAAATTCGATCTGCGTCTTTATGTCCTCGTCGCTTCCTTTCGACCACTCAAGGCATATCTGTTCAAGCAGGGCTTTTGCCGCTTTTGCACGGTTAAGTATGATACGAGTGTGACTGAACTGGATAACATGTACGTTCATCTGACCAATGTCAGTGTCCAGAAGCATGGTGGTGAATACAATACGTTACATGGCGGCAAATGGTCTGTACAGAATCTTGCCTTATATTTGGAGGGAACTCGCGGTAAGGAGGTAACGGATAGACTTTTTGGTGCCATTTCCTGGCTTATTGTGCACTCGTTGCGCGCCGTGGCGCCCGTCATGGCTAGTGATCGTCATTGCTTTGAGTGCTATGGCTATGATATTATTATTGACAATGCCCTAAAGCCCTGGCTTGTGGAGGTAAATGCATCACCATCGCTAACCTCTACCACAGTCAATGATCGCATACTAAAATATAAGTTAATTGATAACATTTTGTCAGTGGTTCTGCCACCGGATGGTGTGCCAGATGTTCGCTGGAACAAGATACCCACCGCTGATGCTTTGGGTAACTTTGAATTGCTCATTGACGAGGAGCTGGCGGCGCAGGACGAGGCGCAAAACAATACCGCAACATCCCATGCAAAGTCATCAAAATTAAGCAGTCGTTGGAAGTGACGAAGGTAGTAGCCCTGGGCTACATATGCTTTAAAAAGGCGGCCGGGGAAAAAGTCACCAGCAATTCTGTTCATAATGTCCAATGTGTTCTTAATAAACTTATACTTAGCTATAAACTTTGTGTTTCTCCTAATGAAATATCTTAACTCTATTCATTGCACTAATAATTCTATTACTGATTGGAAAGAATTTAACAAAGCTCATTCTTAATAAAGTATTAGAGATAAGGCTTTAAAAATTAAGCAATGGTGTCAATGATCATTATCAATGAGCAGATCGGGTGATATGTTAAAATTCTTAAATTATATCTTTAAATTTCGCGTAACTCACCTTTCTCGGGATTGCTCCATGGCTTGTTGGCGTATTCATCCAGTAACAAAGTGCCCCGATCAATGCTCACACTACGCTGATTAACATGCATTCGAGTCTCCTGCTCTCCACGAACAATGGCTACCTGTATGCTCTTTAGATTAACCATAAGAGTTTCATCCTGTAGTGTTAGATTAACAATCTCATCACCATAATTATAGAGAAAGACAATCTCGCGGGTCGAACTGATATATAGATGTATGAAATTATTGTAGTGATCATTGGCATAAAGGACTAGAGCATTTATGTCATAGGTACGTAAATTAATTAGAATATCCTGGTTAAGTATGCTCTTTAGCATTTCACGTTCATCTTCGGATGCATGGTATATGGTGGTGGGTGAAGAGGCTACGCTAAGGTAGTTGCGTATCAAAAAGGATTCGCGATTTATAAAGGTTAAAGCCTTCTCATTTATATCTGGATATAAAAATAATAAGTTGGGGCTCACATGTTCAGTGGTAACTGTTCACTTACTCGTCTCACAAAAGTCGCCAATATGTGCCCAGGGATTATTGCAGACACATTTAAAACTACTCCAGAGCTCCTTGCATTGAGCACCATTGCGGCAGGGTGATGGCACACAGGATGGCTTACAATCCTTGATTATCTCCGATAGATGCACAGACATGTAACTATAGATGTCAAGTATCTCCCCATTGACAACAAGTCCTCGAAAGCAGCCAATGAGACCCGCCTTAACCGATAACTTCTTCAGCAGGTCGCTACGGATAACGAGAAATGAGAGAAAACAGATGCATTTTGGCAATTGGTTAGGGATTATATGTAGATATAGATATAAATATATATATATATGTATAGTATTATGACCTTGTCATAACTATTCAATAACTTTACTAACACCGCCACCTGCAGCGCAAACACAAATAATATTATCCTTACATTGCACCTCAGCAACAACTTTGGCTCTCTATGCAAATAAATTGCGACCCTTGGCAAATCCCAATCCGAATATTGATGCGGCTGCGAAGCCTTTGGGTCCTTTTTTATATTTTCCTCTTCTACTTCAAGTTCTTTCAGAAGTTCAAAATGGCAACGGTGTATGGTGTATGGTGTATGGCGGATGGTGGATGGTGAATGGTATATGGTAGATGAGAGTGAAAAGGGTTTTGTAAGTTAAAATCCGTTTCAATAGGGCAACAGTGCCGAAAGTTACTCGCTCTGGGACTACTTTTTCCATTTATATTCTACAGCGTGAATACTTTCTTTACTCACTCTGACAACGCATAGATTCCCTTTCCTTACTAATATTTCAACTTTAATTATATATATATCATATTATATAATATTAGCTCATAATCATAATCAAGTTAATTAGCATTTACTCTCTAAATTATTAGGTTAAAGTTTAGTTAGAGTATTGCCAGTTTGTCTATAAGAGTTTAAGTTTTTATTTTCAGCTTTCCATCAATTTGCAAGTTTTGTTCGCTTTCAACTTTTTGCGCACAAAATTTGTTCCCTTCATTTCTCATCTCTCTCTTTGTCTCTCTCTTTCTCCCCTGCCATCTTCCTAGCGTGTGGCCAACAATGAATTGGCCAATAAAATCTCAAGTGTAAGCTTTTGAAAATTAAAGTAGCGGAAATGTCTTGTTTATGCAATGGCAACAGCAACGGCAACAGCAATCGGAGAGTTCCTTTAAAACTTTATTCTAAATTATGTTAATTTCATTACAACTTGTCCCAGGCTGAGACTGTCGACACTCAAAAGCTTTAAGCATAATTAAAACTCTTGTTAAAATAATAAATGAAAAATATGTACTTACATTTCGCATTAAGTTTTTCATTTTTTCTTGTCCTTTTTCTTATTTTAAACAATTTTTTTATTAGCATTCTTTTAATTGTTTGCTAAGTTCTGTAATTGTTATTTAAGCGCTAAACTTATTGAATAATTTCAAAAGATTGGAATAGCTGACAATAATCAAATGCACTGACAGAAATCATGAACGTAAATATATCTGAGAATATACAATAATAAAAATATGAAGAAAATTTGCTCAACATTGTTACTGATCTACTTTCTTCCAATAAATATCTCATACCATATTATAACATATGTTACCATATCATACTATATAATATCACATCATATCATCTCATACATTTTCATACCATTTCATAACATGTCAAACCATATCATATAAGACATACTATAATATACCGTATCATACCATATCATACCATTTCATACCATATCATACGATATGCCATATATCATATATCATACCATATCGTATTATATCATACCATTTCATACCATATGATACCATATAATATCATATCAAATTATACCATATCATGCCATATCATGCCATATCATTCCATATCATGCCATATATCATATATCATACCATATCGTATCATATCATACCATAACCATACCATACCATATGATATCAGATCATTTGATATCATATCTTGTGATACCATATCATACCATATGATAGCAAATCATATACACAGCATACCATATCATACCATATCATACCATATTATATTATATCATAGCACATCATACCATAGCATACCATATGATACCATATCATACCATCTCATATAATATCATACCATATCATACCATATCATAACATATCATACCATATTATACCATATCATACCATATCATTCCATATATCATATATCATACCATATCGTATTATATCATACTATATCATACGATATGATACCATTTCATACCATATGATACCATATCATATCATATCATACCATATCATACCATATCATACCATATCATACCATATCATACCATGTGATACCATAACATACCATATCAGTTATTCCCTTTGAAGCCGAAGTTGAATTTGAACCCTTATTAACTATGTAAGTAACTATATAATATCTATCTGTATTATCAGTGCTTACGCTATACGGATTGTCCAGGTTTGGTCATAGATTGACTCATTTAAGTATTGTGTATAATATAAAAAGAGACACAGATCTTCACAATGGATGAGTCAATAATAATAGACTTTCTGTGTGGAATATGAAGCTTCATTAGTTTTATTTTTACAACGTACTCTGCATGTGGCACATGGAAATTTTTTGTTCAAATTAACGTAAATGTCAGCGGCATGCTGCATCGCGCATACGCTATGTGTTTCGCCATGGGCAAAAAATGTTAGTGGAAGTTAAAGTTAGGAAAAGAAATAAATGCAAGCCGAACTCGTTTTGTAAAAATAAAGAATTTGGCGTTTTGTTTTTTAAATGATGTGCGTGCCTCTCTGTATGTGTGTGTGTGTGTGTCTGTGAGTGTGTATGTGATTTCTGTCTAAATGTCTGTTCGGTTTGCTGGCACTTGACTAAAAGGATTTGCACGTTGGCTCATCGAAAGCGAAAATAAAAAATTCTATAAAATTAACGTCAATAAAATAAAGGAAATTTGACAGGCCATATGAGAGAAGAGAGTTGAACGAGTATGTGGTGCGCTATATGTTACAGGTGGCAGGTGGCAGGTGGCAGGTGGCAGGCTGCAGGTTGCAGCTTGGCGTACGGTGCATGCAACTAGGTGCAAGCGACAGGAAATCCTATTAACGTTGCAAGCGTGCACAGTGGAAAGCAATTAAGAATTTATTTAACACCGTCACAAGCAATTAAGCACTTTTCATTCATTCATGGTGCCTGTGATGCACACATACAAACACACACACACGCATATACGATATGTTGAATTTCGACGGTAGATAGTGTCGCAATGGCTGCCCCCAATAACCATGCCACATTTTATTGCAGCCACAACCGCTGCTGCCTTGTCGTTGCTCTGTTCTGTTTCCTGCAGCGTGGCAAATAATTCGCATATTTGGTATATCGCTTGTATGTGTGTGTAAGTGTGTGTATATTTGTGTGTGTTTAAGTGAGGTTTTTTTGTGTCGGTCATGTGGCACTTGCTGTGTCCGCCGGGTAATCGATGACCATGCAACTGATCAACAGGACACACGGCACACTAAAGCTTATATGTCGCAGAGCACTTGTTTCTTCTGCCACTGCTGTTGCTGCTGATGCTGTTGCAGCTGCAGCTGGTGTAACCTAAACAGCAATGACATGGCCCTAATGTGGATGAAAATGAACCACTAACAAAAACCCCGATTACAACGCTCATTAGCGGCATTGTTCACTGACATTTTTGGATATACTTTCGACTCCTGCCCTCAACTAATTAAATTCAGATAATCAAATCACAGTAAGGCAACTGATATGCTGTGCTGCATATAAGTATCTCAAAGATACAAATACTTAGCTATTAAACTAATGCCCAATTATTGAAATTACTTTCAATATAATTATTTATAATTGCTGGTATTTACTTTAACTAAGCGAAATTGAATTAAAATATTTATAATTCTCTTTGGAATCTTAATTTATTGAGGAAATTTTGAAAATTTTGGGGAGGTACCCACTAGTTCTAAAGCTGACTAAAAGTTAATTTTTTTGTGTGGGAACATTAACCTCATTTCTTGGAACTGAGCTTGGTATTTATGCATGCAAGAAGCGACTGACTCCTGTTAATAGATATAGTTATCATTATCATGAATATATTTATAGGTTATGTATTTTCGCCGAGTATATATTCACTGCACTTATCCATTGACTAAGGCTTGACAAGTTATATAAGAAAATTGTGCAAAAGGAAGCTAAGGAATGAGACATATTCTATATCTTCTTTGTATTGTGAGTTAAGGGTATTATATAGTCGTTCAGGCTTGATTTGATTTGTTTATCATATGTTACACTATTGAATCGATTTGTGTTCTCAAATTATAGCTTGATTGACTGTTGAATTTATTAGCTTCAACTGATGTTGCTTAATGACTCCCATATGTGTGTGTGTGTTTGTATTTGTGTGCATTCTGTGCGCATCCTGTGTGTATCCTTCTCGTATCCTTGTAATAAGTTTTGCTGCCTATACCCAATATATATTTCAATTGTGTATATTAAATCTATGTTTAAGATATTTCTCTGCATTTATATTTTTGCAATTGAAGATGAAAAATTAATGTGTTTTATATATACTTTGTGCCATTCATCCTTTTATAGGATATTTTAAAACGGAGTATCTAGTGGTACAGCAATCCTGTTTTTATTTACTTGAACTTTTAATTATACTGCATAATATTTGCTTGTAGCCCTTTTGCTTGTCGTTATTGCTTTTTGTTATGGACAAATATATTGAACACATTAATTGGTTGAATGAAAGGAGCTTGCTCTGATCCTGATGCATGTGGTCAGAACTTATAGAGCGCAGCACTTAACCGTTAATTACTCTGCGTGTTTACCGCTCATCGCAATTTTATGAATGCTTCTGCTTCTTGTTCGGCTTCTGTTTTCCTTCAGCTGTGTGTGATTTTTGCGGTTTTGAGGTTAAGTGAAAACATTTACATACATACTTTTCCCACTATTTTCCTGCATTTCTTTTTCTCTATATATCCTTAAATCATTAATAAATATATTTAAATTATACTCGCTTATGCATGTTACATACAACAGAGCCAAACATCTCGATAGCAACAAGGATATATATAAATACATATAGACAGCGATTCATACGGTTCAATTGGAAGTAATATTTCAATTGATTGCTTACTTGAAGGAATAAATTTAAGGATACAGGATATATATTCAAAGAACTGTAATGGTAGCTTTAACAGGAGTCTCAACTAGGAATGGAGCTTGAGAAAATGTTGCATTAGCAAAGTGTGGCACAAGGCACGTTCTACAGTTAGTAAAAAAGTATAGGGGTTATATGAACGAAGAAAGAAAGGATACAAGGTTTCAGGCTGCTGCAAGAGAATTCAAAAGTAAGGCGCTGCACCAATGCAATATACACAAGCTGCAAGCTGCAACTAGAACAAGCGTAAGCTATAAAAATTAACTAAAGCAATATAACTGTCATTATTCAATGTAGATTTTCTATAACCTTTCATGTATATGTTCAATAAACGTAATTGTACTTAGCTGCATACAAAGAAGTGGCATTTTTATTGAACTTGTGCCGCAAACCTTCAGGTTTTGGCACTTGATGGCTATTTTACACCTTGGTTTAGAAAAGACTGATTGCTTGCAATAAATAGTTTGGGAAATAATGTCCTTATTCGATTAAAGAAGTCATGCTTTGATATCAATTGCATTTGTGTATTATAAATTATGCAGTTGTGCGCACAAATAGAAGCACTGGCCCAGCTTGTTAAATGTCAAAAACTTTACTCACAATATGTATATGCTATTCCCCAGATACAAACACACTCACTGACACAATGACACACACACATGCACACAAGCAAACACACCTATATGCATACTCAAAAAAATAGGAGCAAATAATTTATGCCAATCAAGTGCTAAGTGCGCCAACAGCTACTTGTATAAGGTCATGCAAGGTGGCGATATTCCCTTTAACGCGCGCGAGTTCTGAGCGACTTGTGAGCGACTTGCGCGCGAGTTTGGTGTGACTTTTGACAAATATTTTCCATTTGTTTTGATTATTGTTGTACGTTTCTGACTGAATAATGGTATTTCCTTTAAGTATACATTATATAACGAAGAGTTAATGTGGTGCAAATGAGTGGTGCAGTGGGTGTTTGCTGCAAATGAACTGATGTAAACAGAAAGACTAAATTTCACTTAATTTTACATTGCTACTTTTAACTATTTAACCGTAAAGCGAACAACTGTTTACACGATTTGCCATAGTTAATTATCTGTCACACCTCGAAACGACCCTAGGGATTGGCATGCCTCATCAGACAAAGGACATGCGCTACCCCTGGGGCCTTCACTGTGACTACACATTTTGACCTCATATGTTGAACTGTCTTTGTCTTTGTTGTTGTTGCTGTTGCTGCTAATGTTTCTGCTGGCGTTACTGTTGTTACTGCTGTTACTGACTGCCAGTTAGTAGCACATTTATAATTAAAACGTAATTGCAGCAATAAATTGCACAGACCGCAATAGGCAATGGCCAACAAATGGTGACCAATTGAGCTATTTTCCCTGACTTATTATTGTTATTAATTTTTTTCTCTGTTTTGTGTTACTTTATTTTCTGTGTTCTTTTATTTTGTATATGTATATTTGTGGTTATGTTCGCAGCTGTTGTGTCATAAAAAACCAATTCAAATATCAATGCAAATTTGTGTTAAAGTACTTACAATGTGGCGCCACCAATATACATGCTACCCTCAAATGGTCCAAACTCCTCCTCTGGCAGCAGGTCGAGCATCTGGTAATCGGTGTTTATCATGAAGCGCACATGATACTGATTATAATCGATCCATATTTTATGCCATTCGCCACCATTTAACCTGCAGTGAAACATAATCATAATCATAATCAGAATCCGAATCATTCCCAGAGAACAATTATCGATAATGCCATAAACAATGACTTGTGATTTATCGTGGCAATCTATCATCTATATACACTCAGAGAAAACTTTTTGTTTATATTTTGTTAAAGTAGTTATATTTATATTTGAAAACTTTTTCTCTAAGTGTATAAAGAAATGACATTATATGTGAATTCGGCCTTTGACTTACCTGCGGTGCGAGTTAATCACAAGCTCCCTTGTGGTGCCCGTGCTAAGGGTGAAATTAAAGGTGAGTTGATAATCACCGGTCAGCGCCACCATAAACGATGGATAGTGGGCACGTATCGGTGGCTGAAACAGCAATATGGCCTTCTCGCCGGTGGTGCGGAATGAGAAGGCAATGTCACCTTTGCGCCAGCCAGGCACTTCTATATATGACTGCGATGTTGTAAATGTGACCACATATTTCTGTGTATCTGTATGGGATGTGTGTATGTAGGGGGGTGGGGATGGAAGGGATGTAGGTATAAATGATAGTTGAGTTGTTGGTTTATTGCAATTTATTGTAACCAAACTCACTTGTCTCAACACATTCCAATGGACCAAGTGTTATGCGTCCTTGTGCCTCATCATCTAGATCTTTTTGCTGTAGAAAATACATGTTTGTTATGCCCAAACTGTGCGGCTCCTGGTAGTAGCCCTCATCAGAATTCCATTTGTTCTCCTTCACGTCACAATTGCATGATTGATTTGGGTCCACACAAGTTTTGTTAACGGAGCATGGGCAGGAGCCTCTGTTGCACCAGCATCAGCAGCGGCAGCACCACCATCACCACCACCAGTTGAGGATGTAAGGTGTGACAGGCGGTGCAAGTGGCACAGCGTGAGAGAATAACAAAAAAAAAAAAAAAGCAAAAAAAATGAAAAGGATATTAAAAAAATAAAATAAAAAGAATCTTCATTCGCATACATTTACATGAATTTGAGACCATTCTGTCAATAGAGCCGTTGGCAATTTGACGGCTCCACTTTGAATCAATGGTTTGGACTTGTGTTGGGGTTGGATAGTGGTTGGGTGATGGTCGGGTAATAGTTTCATGTGGTGTTCCATTTGGTCGTAAAGTGAAGCATTCCTTTTGACAACTTATTGTCGGCATTTTTTTTACCCTACATTATCTACTATTTTTTAGAGCATATTGTGTTTCAACACAACTATATAAAATATGCCTCTTAACTCTACAGTACAGTTTATAGTTTATATAGTATATAATATAATATATAAGGTGAAGTATTTCCATATAATTTAAACACTCTCTGCAAACCCTAAAGCATATGATTCGCCCTGTTGCGCTGCATTTACAGGGTAACTACGCGCATAAGGGACTCCATTTATTCAATCGTAAAGCATTTTTTTCCCACTGTGTCACTTCACATTTTCAGAGGTTCAGCTTTTAGTTTCTATGCGTGTGTGCGTATGAGTATGCGGTTTGCAATGCATGTGGCACATCCGTTTCCGTTTTGAGCGTTTTCTGCACTGAAGTAGAATGGTTGCAGCCGCACATCCAGAACAGCAACAGCAGCAGCAGCAATAGACGCACAAACAAACACACAAACAAACAAACAAACGATGCTGTCAAATTTTGAATGAGTAAGGACCAAACTAGGATCCAATGATGGATGGCTCAATGGATGCCCATGGATGCCATTGCCCGCACAGCGTCACAAAACAAACGAAAAAAATACAACATCAACAAAAATTGAAGTTAAGCTCGCTTCTCTTTTTTGTGTTCAACTCTATTTTTTGTGCTCTTTTTTTTTAACCTTTTTTGCTCAGACTTTGGTTTGCCTGTATAAACACACACACACACACGTACTCACTTATATATCCACACACACTTATATTGATGAATTTTGGTATGGAATTGTGGTAAAACACAGTTTGGTTTTTGTTTCTCTTTGTTTCCAGAAAGCTCCGAAGCGAATCCATTGCACAAGGCAGAAGGAGCTAATATGCTTAGAGGCTCCAGAATTGATTTAGTAAAAACGGAAATTAGTGACGCACCCACAATGGCAACAACAATAACAACAACAATAACCACAACAACAACAACAATGCTTACAGAAACAACAACAGTCCACAGTCAACAATCAACATACAAAAATAGAGAGAGAGCGACCAAGAAAAAGAGAAACCAAAAGAGAATCGAATAAAAATGCTGTAGTAAAATATGCTCAACTGCGAGACACTCGTCTGATATCTCCTGTCAGAGGGCAAGGATGCAACTTGATACTATTGATACCCATTACTAGTGGGCTAAGGGTATATAGATGGACGCAAAGCAGTCATTTTCAGTTTGTGCAATTGATTGAAATGAACGTCTATGGTATGCTTTAGTAAGTAAGGTTAGACTATTGCATTTTCCTAATCCACATCCCTCTGTAAGTTAAGGCATACCCGAAGTGAAGTAAAAATTTATAGAAAATTGGGCTGGAAGGGCTAAAGGATTCTCTTCACATTAAACGAAAGTATCTAGGAGTATTAGTAGCCATTTGGGAAGGATATTGACTGCAGAATGGTTGAAGGAGAATCCCAAAGAAAAGCATATACTAGCTCATCGACTGTAGATGGAGTATATTGAATTGAAAAATATATATAATCTTTACTTATCAGTTATGATTGGATTATTTCTGTATTGCTTTTTGTATTTGTCTTGATCTTTGGAGCAATTACTTGAAACCTTCTAGAGAATCTGATAGAAAGCTGTAATATATAGTAAACATTATTTACTCTTGCTTTTCTCCATAAGGTAACTTTAAGCAGATAAGTAATATATATCAATTGTATTTTCAAATTATACTTTAAAGTTAACTTTGAACCAAACAGTTGCCAGAATAATGTTAAGTTACAGTTCTAGAGAAATAGACCAAGTTCAAAACTTGTAATATTAATAAGAATGTTTTTGTGACTACTTTCATAAGCTACCATACAATCTGCCATATAGGATATATGCCATAAATAAATATGATATATAGGATACTTCAAAAATATATTATAATTGCTTAATATGTTCAATGGGAACACAATTTTGTTTGTTTCTTAAGACAAATATATGATTTTTTTTGCATATTCTTGCTGTTTATATATAAATATTTATATATATATATAAATATACATATTCTTTACAATATATATATTGCAATCGTTGTAGCTGTTAACCCATTGAAATGCGGATTAACTTCAATTTGCTGTCAGCAGCTGTTGCCGTTGTTTGCTACTCATGATAAATTATCAAACTGTTCGTGGCATTGGAACTTTTGGGGCTTTTAAAGCCTTATTACTTTTGGTTTTTCTCTTTTTTTTTTGGCGGGGGGGGGGGCATTTTCTACATAGATTCCAGCTATAGCTATAGCATTTGTTCATTTCTTGGCCTTTCCAATGGCAATGCCAAAGAAATTAGGCGCAAGGACTAAATTTTGTGCGCAAAGCAATTTATTTAAAAAAGGCTGAAAATAAGAAAAATTACCGAGAAAAGTTTAAAAAAAGAGTTGTTCGACAATATGGCGGCAGCACAAAAATAGACATATGTCGGCAACATACAAACACACACACACACACACACACATAGAGAAAAACAAACAGATAAACACACACACTCAGTGGGCAAGAGAAGAATCTGAAGGTTCCGGACCAAAATTTATTACCAACGAGACGGCAACATATTTGCCCGACTGAAATACAACTCAGTTTTTTATATACACACACACACAAACATAGAAGTACACACTCACTGTATATGCTTTGCCATCCTTTTCTTGCCCTATATATGCTTGTGGCATGCCCCATCTTTGCACCTTCTACAGTTTTGTATCCTGTTTAGGTTTCTGTCATAAATTTTGGTTCTTCTCTTTGATATTTGTATAGAGTCTTTTGGGTATGGGGATTATGTCCATTACTTGGCAACAACAACATTATGTCAATGTGTCCTCTAATTGAAATTAATGTTTTCAAATTGATGAATTGAATCAACGAAAATATATATATTGAAAGGATTTTGATCAAAAAAATAAAAAACCAAATCAGAAAATTTGAAATTAATTTCATACAGATACGAAACATAGAAAGAGATTCTTAAGCTGGTTTTGCAACAAATTTAAAATAAGAAGTTGTCAAGTTGAGAGTTTGACAAGCTGAGAACTTGTTTGTATGCGTCATCAAATCTTATGCTCCAATGAATTGCAACAAAATGTTGCACATAGAAGTTAGACGAGGTTAGTAAAAGGAATATAAAGTAATGAAAGTTATGAAGGCTTGCCAACAGTTGCATACACAGAGAAACTCACATACACATATACACACATTAACTTATATGCATGTTTGCATGTGTGTGTGTGTTTGCGAAATATCAAAATTTGAAGAGCTTAGCTAACAGTATGCGGACACTTGATGTTGTCCAGTCAACCAGCAGGTGTAGTATGACAAATTATGCAACTAATACACAAACTCACACACATGGACACACGCACACACACACACACATACATACACGCACACACATTTGGTTTCCAGCTGAGGCAAGCAGATGACAGTTGAGCAAAAGTGGCTGAATAGTCGCCCCTTGTTTGCAGTTGTTGTTGCCGCTTACACAAATAGAACGCAAATCGATGCAATATGAATGTGTATGAGTGTGAGTGTGTGTGCTGGTATAAATGTATATATGTATATGTATATATGTTGGGTGCCACAAAGGTCTGTGGGTTAGCCAGTCGCGTGGATAAATATGTCAGTTAGCATTATGTGTAGACCGAGGCGCTTGCATTATGCATGTTCAAGCAATTAATTTAAGTTTCGTTTACAATTGAAATGCCAGGACCAGGACTAGAAGCAGTACTAGGAGCTGGACTAGAAGCACAATCAATATGAGTAGCCCAGACCAGTAAAGGGATCAAAACCAGAAACATAACCAAAGCAAAGTTCCACAGAGAGCAAAAGCAGAGGTCTACCAACTTGCCAGCAGTTTGAAATGAAGGATTTATATTGTTGGATTGCCGCAATGAACGCAGGGCAGGCCAGATCTATGCACTCGGGCATAATGTGCCCGAGTACACTAACAGAATGAACAGACTAACAACAACAACAACAACAACAACAACAACAACAACAACAACAACAACAACAACAACAACATAATGTACAGGACTAACATGTTAAGCAAATAGACTACAACATTAATTGTGTGGCCTGTGGGTAAACCATAAACTAACAACAAAAAGGAGAAGACCTAGAAACGGCTTGCTGCACTTGTGGGTTGCACATGTGGTATGCTGGTACAGTGGTCATTAGCAAAGTGAACATATGTTTAACTAACTGCTTAATTACTTGTACAATGTGTGCGTCTGTATTTGGTTGGAACTATTCGATATACAAACACATTTAATAGCCGATTTCAATATTTAAGTGGAATAGGCATAGTTTACATAGTTTATAGAGTTTTCTCTACTTGTTAAGCTTCACTGTAAGCACATAATTATCATGGAGCACACATTACGCATAAAAATAATATAACAATACACTTACCTCTTGACATTGCCGAGAAAATCAACAGTTAGATTCTTGGCCGAAGACGTAAACCAAGTGGCCGAATGCAGCTCCAGCTGAGCGCGATAGCAATCATATTTTATATACTGAGTGCAGTAGAGCGAGTGAGAGATAAGCTCCTGCAGCATATGTGGAGAGAATTCTCTATAGCGTATGTTGAAGCTAAAGTCTGTTTCCCGAGCGGAACGCACATCCACTTGACTGGGCAGATTGTGTTCCACAATTGTCTTAGTGGCATTCTCCAGGCTCTGAAAGTCACACTTAACGTGCGCAGGTGGAAACACACCATTGCCATCGATATCGATCAGATAGACATCAGATTTGGTGAAACCCAACAGTGCCAGCTCCTCACAGGTTTTGCGATATTTGGTGAAATGGCAGTTTTTGCCTATGTAACCCGTGTGCTTACAGTCGCAGGTAACACGATCGTCTTTAACGAAGCATTTGCCGCCGTGCTCACAGGTATTTGGCCGCTTGCAGGGATCAATGTAGTTGCAGTTGTCCAGGGCCACTTCACCCACCACACGCTCTGTCTTGACCACATGACGTGGCTCAATCAGATGGCCATTAATCTCAATGTCACGTATGCAGCCCACTAGCCCCATGGCGGCCGACTTGAGGCTGCTGCCAATAATCAGTTTGTCGCCAATATTGAATGTAAGTCCAAACATTTGGCTAAGCGTGTGATGATAGTCTACTGTTAGGCGTATCTCGCCTTGTTTATAATCCAGTTCGACGCTGTGCCACGAGGTGGCACGATTGATTTTAATGGTTGTCGAGTGTGTTACATTGTTGTTAGCATCGGGCACCAGATCGAAGCTGAGCTTGTCCGAACTCAAACGTATCTGTCGCAGCCATTTGTAATTTCCGTTAGTTTTACATTTCCGTTGCAAGTTGCGTATTATCGAATGTTCGTTGTTTAGAATTTCCCGAATATTTCGAATATTTCATTGTATGAGTGTTCAATGTTCGTTGGTGTTTTTATCATTTTTTGTTGCAGCGTTTCAGCAATTTTGGCGGATGTTGCACGTATCGCACGTATCGCACACATTGCAGGCGCAGGTGAAATTGGTGCCATGACATTAGCATAGTTTCAATGCATTTCAATTCATCAGCAACACATGTAATATACACACATATATATATATTTATATATAAAAAGAAATATATACATAAAGAAAAACATATATATAAAGATATATAAATATATATGTAATATATAAATATCTGAAAATCGAGTTTCACGCGCTTGCGTTGAAAATAAATCAAAATTGCCACAAAATTGGTCACAATATCTACATTGTGCTATAGTTTGAAATAGTCAGCACACACACACACACACACACATTTGACATGCATTTCTGCATTAGTCTAGCTTAAATCATATTACATATACGCCGCGTGGTCACATTCAGAATTTGCATCAGCCGATTGCTGAGGTCCCGTTAAATTATTACCTTTTCAATTGGCATCAAAATGAATTTGAATATTTGTACAAACTATACACCCTAACCCCCCTCCCCCTTTCACATTTCACAGCACAATACCCTACTTTCTGAACTAACTTAGTTATATTTATGACACGCCTCAACAACCTTAGCATTTAATTTAACATATATTACCCTCTCTCTCTATCTCTCTTTCCCCTTAGCTATGTGCCTTAGCTTATTATGTTTTAATTTATTATTCTTAATCATTTTCCAAAGTCACTTTACAATCTTTTAATCAGATATACGATTCATATAGTCTATATATATATATATTCCTTTAATTTGACATACATTTATATTATGTATATAAAGTCAGGCGTATTTTATCTATGTATGTGAAAGACACATATTTAAAACATTATAATTATTATTAATAATATTATTATTATTATCGGAAATTAATAATTCACCTGAAGTGAAAACATTCTTTTTATTTCCTTCGGTAGAACTCAATGTAACCTTTTACTTTCAACAGGAGCAGAAGCCGTTTGTGTCTTATTAGTGTTCCCACTTAAAAGGTAAACTGCAAACTTTAGCTTGATGGCAACAGTGTGCTGAATCACTCGCAAATTCTTAAGACACAAAATGGAAAGAGCCAGCTAAAGTATGGGCAGAACTCGTAGCTTATAATTTTAGTGATTCTATCATTTGAAGAAGGCAAAAAGGAAACTCATAGCTTACTGCTAGTTGCAAAAATATGTGAGAGGCATTAAGCATTTCGGATCTCAAATAGTATATACTTGATCAGCATTAATAGCAGAGTCAACCTAGGTGTATCTCTCTGTCCTCCCATTCATCTTTTCAGAGGCTATAAGTGATTGATATAGTGTAAGCAAATTTAGAACGTAGTTTCCTTGTTTGCATTTCATTTGCACTAAAAGTTTACCATGGGTAAAGGACTTGTTGTACTCGGGTTTTTATAAAGTAAAACTATTCTTAGTTTATATGAAAATTAATTTACATAATCTTAATAGGAACTTAAAAAATATATTTAATACTAGAATTGTTTGAATAGGTCTTCAAACACAGTTATTAATATATTCACCCTGAGATACTTTATAGGCTAACAATAGAGTTCTATGTTAACATTCTGTACACTAATAGAAAATATAGCTTTGGAGCCTTGAATATCAGATAGCTGTATAATGGGCTACCTAAGTATTAAATAACAATATTAATTGCGTGGAACTGTACAATAATGACTGAGTTTATATAAGAACTGTTTGCATGGATCGAAAGAAATTCTTAAATAACAATGTGAATATGATTGATGAACAACGCACATAGGCACCTGGAATATAAGATTTGCTTAGTGCATTGAAAAGTCCCATCATCTCATGCAACTTTCAAGCTTACCAAATGAAGTTGCCAACGAGATTTGAGCAACTTGTACAGAGAAAACTCTGTTGTATTATATATATATATATAAATATTCAAATTTGAGTTTCAAATATATATATATATATATTATTAGTAATATACAAAGTCGGCGTATAAGTATATATAGTGGAAATTAGTAAGAGACTAATTAAATTCATTGATTACCGCAATTCATTGGCCAAAGCGCGCCTTACCCACTGTGAAATGTTAATGCACAACAGCAGCTTTAATCGCTTTGGCTAACTGTGGAGTGACAACATAATTATGAAGCTATAATGTTGCATTAAAAATAGTTGCAGTTGCCAGAGTTATTTTCTATGCCAGCGCAATTACTGTTAAGCTCATTGCTGAACTGAATTCTAGACAACTAAAAAATAAAATTTTACGTGTGTTGCTGGCAAAAATACAAAATATAATAAAAATATTTCAACAATTGTTGTCCTTTTTTTGGGTTATTTTCACTTGCAACAAAAGAATAAAAAAAATATTTGTAATTAAAAAACATATTTGTATATGCCACAGATACATAAAGATTCTACATATATATCATGCAGAAAAAATTGTATACATATATTTGTGTGTTTGTGTGTTGCCGTTAGGGAATTTTGTTATGAGGCAACTACAAAATGGATATTTATGGAATGTTAACATAGGTCATGGCGTTTATATTCAATGTTCAATGTTCAATGTTCGCTGTTCGTTGTTCGCGTTTATGGCAAATGGCAGATAGTAAAATTTTATTACATATTTCGTTGTGTAAGTGTGTGTCTGTGTATGTATTTGTGTGACTACATTGTGAACACACACACACATACAGATAACCATATTATATGAAATACACTAATAGCAACTGACAATATTTCAAATGTTTTTTCAAATTTTTGTTTTTGTATGGTTTCTGTTTCATTTGCTTATTGCAAGCATTTGTGAGCTGTCAATAAATTCCATTTTGGTATTTCGATTTGTGCAAATCACAAAAATTGTGCAACTTTTGCGGTCATTATACTCATATACTGATACATCCGCCCACAGTATTGTCAGGCGTTGTAAGTTGACATATTGCATTGCCTACTTTTTTGGGCACATCCTGGTGCATTGCATATTTATGACTTCGCTTAGCGTAGTACAAACAACATTGCAGGTGGTAATTTTGTGATCAATTTAACATTATAAAATATATAAATAATAAATAAATAATTACCCGGTAAGCTACTAACTGATGCATTATTGATATATACCTATGTATATATATATACATTTAAGATGCAGTTGAGTGAACCCCACTACGAGAGCCCCTTTGCTTACATACACATATATACATACACATATACATAGTTCTATATATACTCTTAAGTAGTGCCCGCGACATTAACCCACGATTGGTATAAAGTTGTACTAAATAATTGTGTAGCGTACTAAAGAAAAACTATATTGGAAATTTGGTTGGAATATGTCATCTATTGAATTAGTATATGATCATAAATAGTCAAAAGAAGCAAAGATCCTTGATTCCATAAGACATTCTAGTCTGCATTAGGTACATCAATCAGCAGATATTAAACTACCTTTTACAGTTAAACCTTTGCTTATTCTTTCGAGAATTTATATTTGGAATATATTGTTTAAAGGTCATTTTACGTGTGCTCTAGATGTTATATGTGTTGGGTAGCTGCCAGATGTAAATGTATTGAACAGAAAGAAGGACAAAGGATAGAAAGAGAACAAATGACGTACAATGGGTGTGGCATTAAGATTAAAATTGCCTTTGGAAGCAGCATGTACTTTCGATCACTACCATCGGATATTTTTCTTTGAGGTTGCTTCTTTGAGTCAAATAAGAAGGATATTGAAAATGAAATCTGTGCTAATCTTTCACACATCGAATTCTGCGTTCATTTGCTATAGCATAATGTGCCAGAATTTAATCCTTTATATATATACTATATATATTGTCCGATTATTTAGTGCTGAATATATTTAATATTATTTTTTTGAGCAATTTTTCAACAGAGAATTTGCTTAACGAAATAAATCACAGAATGTTTTAGTTGATGCACCACAAGCTTAGTACGTTCACTTGAACGCATACACAGATTTACACGCACACATACAATTACATAGACATTTGCATTGTGTCTTGTTTGCCTTCGCTGTCTTCGTAGACGTCAACGATTTTTTGTGTGTACGAGTGTGTGTGTGTTGTGTGTGACCAGCAATCATTTTGCATAATGTACAAGCACACAAACTCATATACATATACATACGCGTTCACATGAGTGTATGTGTGTGTGGGTATTCATAAACTGAAGCAATATGCTTGAATGCTTCAATGCACACTAACCTCCCAGAAGCCATTTCCTGCACTGGTCGTGACATCACTGTAGGCCAACACTGCGCCAGGACGACTGCTGCGGAAATCGAATTTAATATTAAATTCCTGGGCATGATTTATGGGCCACCAAATGTGTGAGGTTGCAAAAGGATAAGTGATGGGTATCACATTCACTTCATTCTCAAAGAACTCTGCCTCCAGTACGCCTAAAGCGAAATATCAAAGGAAACCATTGAGCATTAATACTCACCGATATAGATCTGATATATACACCATATTGAGCTTACTTACCATGATAATGCACCTTGGGATTGCCGCGCTGCAGCTCGTATAGTATTGAAATATCATTGTAATAAACATACTTCATGCTGCCCACAAAGTTATTGTGTGAAATTAGACCCTTCTTTTTATGCAGCTCAGGACCACCGCCGAAATAGATTTCAGGATCAAAGAGCAAATTGCCACTGGTTGTTGCTGGCAGCTCAATTATTTTTTGCTGCTGATCAAGGACAATACGCACAGTGCGCTGCTCATGCAATATGGTTAAATTATGCCAATAGCCCCGTGTCAGATCATCTGGCAATATGGTGGACATAACATTATCCCCAAAATCCATTTCCACATAGACCGATTGATTCTTAATTGCTGCCGCTATATACTGATGCTTGAGTGACTCTCCACTGGCATAAAAGAGCGCGGAATCATCAAAATTAGTGCGAAACATGAGGCTGATGCGTATAGTCGAGGAGTGTACCCGATCCTTCCAGTCATATATGCGATATGACACATAACTTGCACCGCGCAGTGTTATAATTGTGGCAGCTAAAAGGAAATGGAAAATTTTATACATAAGATAAATGTATGGGAAAGATTTTCACAAAATATCTATAAACTGAGACTCTTCTCTTTTCTCACTTTATTCACATCGGTCTAATTAATTGCAGCTCTTATGCATATGAAGTATTCAGGGGCTTAATTAAACATTATTGTTGGACTTTAAAAGCTCTTAAAATCCGGCTTTCTTTGTCATTCTCTGTTAAGTTTTCTCTTTTCTCTTTTGTTTTAATTTTTTACTTTATTCAAATGTTTACTTATTCGCACTCGGCTGATATTCGCCATTTTCACAGCTTACCGTGAAAAAACACCAGCTAAATTTAAACAAGTTTTCTACTATTTTTTCTTATTTTATGCCCCAACTTCACTTAGCGGTGCAGTGGCGATGTTGCTGTTATCCTTGTTGGTTGCTGAGTGCCGCATTATCTGCACAAAACACACAAAAACAACAAAAAACGAAACAATCTCCAGAGGCAGCATGAAAACAGGTTATTCTATTTGGACTATAGCTTTATCTGTGTTTGTCTGTGTATTTATATATATATATATAAATATATATATAAATAAAGCCTCTAGGCGTTTATATGTATTTACATATATTTCCATTGCGCAACTCTTCTATCTTCACCAAAAGCCCGTGCAAATCGCGTAAAATTTGTTTTTGTTGTTTTTGTTCTGTTTTTGCTTTTGGTATATTGCGTGAACTGAACTGGCAGCGAAATGCATTTTTACACTTATACGAAACACACGTACACATGCATATACATATGCACATACACATATACATATACACACATGACAACATCAACCACACTGCAGGCATTTTTTATAATTTGTTTGCTTGAAATTTGTTTGCGCAAGAAAGTATGCTATAGATTTTGTAATCTCTGTGGACATGCCTCACCGGCATCTGGTATATCTGCTGCTGTACCCGTGGCATACATTTAATACTATACGCGCTGTCACCTTTGGTGTTTGATTCCCAACAGATCAGAAATGAATGCTGAGTGCTGCAACAAAACGAAGGCCAAAGACTTTAAGCTCCTATATTGTCCTTGGACAGTCGTAAATATGGCTCTTAAATGGAATTCATCTGGTAAACTTTATTTATGTTCCAGAGTTTTGAGTTGTTAACAGACTTAATGTGTCTACAAATACATTTATAATTATTGTCTCTCATCTAGGCAAAGTTAAGAAAACACTACGCACACTGAGCTCTTAGATGTATATCCTTACAACATACTGATTCATCCTGCATTCTGCTAATACTTCGGTGTGAAAATCGTAATATATTTTATGAGTTTCTGAGAATATTTTGTTTCATTTCTAATAATCTTTATGCATTTGTTTTTAGGGCGACACTTAAGGCCACAAAGTATGCACAGGATGGAAAAACGAGTAAGAGGACTAGCGCTAAGGCGGAGGGAAGCACCAGCAACATGGAACAAATAATTATACCGGAGACACAATCATAACATTCAGTTGTCATTTCAGTTATTACATTACAGAGCTGTCTGCTTTTGATAATGTTGCATGTTGCAAATTCATGTACAACCTAAAAGCTGACTGTAAAGCTTCCTGTCAAATGGATGTGACTGCGAGCAGGGCTGCCAGATCAGCTTTATAGCTAAATTCATCTATTTTTCCTCTTCAAAACGTGGCAGTACTGACTGCGTGCTATGCTCAATTCTTCGGTTTTAATGGCCTGACAATGTTTCCGTTGCAGCAACAATAGCGCTAACAGCAAACCAAATGTCAGCAGCAGCATCATGCAGCTAACGACAATCGCTCCTAAATGACCTGCAGGGAAAGTGAAACAGAGAGAGTAAGAGAGAGAGCTAGACAGGGACAGCAAGTTGATGTACTCTATATCCTTGGAGAAACTCAGCGTGGAATTTCAACGTGCGCACTCGATTTGTACTACCGCTGACTACGCGTCATTGTGATCAATGTTACAGATTTTATTTTCAAAATGGCAGCCACATACCGTTGAACCGCTTAATTGTGTACTTGCTTTCATTACCTTGCTCCTACAAGGCTTTATATATAGTATAGATCCGATTTTATAATTAATGATTTTATAAAGAAGCACAATTTCACTTGATCAAAATGAAAGTTAAGTTAACGGACCATTAGGAAGCATCTCAGTAATATCAATATACAATAGAGACCCCAATCACAGATAGCTATAGATATTAAGCTTTATCAAAATCATCATCTCACTTGAAATATGACAGATTTGTGAGACATCCGGATTTTCACTTATAGCTCAAAGGACACCTCAGTTGAACAAGCTACAGACAAACTTTCATACTTATAGTCAAGCTCAAGCCTATAGACACACATGTTTTTAGTAGAATTGTGCTTACACCTTGTTTCACTTTTACTTAGGGTAAACGTTACTTTTGATGACATGTTAGATAAGCACTCATATTGTTAGTGTATAAAAAGACTATACTCAACTGTAAATGTCACAGTGTTCGCCCTCATAATGGGTACCAAAACAGTCACAGGATATGCCCGCATAATGATTGATACAACGGGAGCCGACAAAGCACAGATTATGCCTCGAATCGCACATGTCCGAACAGCCTTCATTGACATTCTCATGCTTGGTGGCAACCAGTGGTGCAATTGGCAGCAGGTCGGAGGCAGCTTTGCCAGAGCTAAGCACCACATTGCGTATGCAGCCGACAAATGATTCGGTTATATATTTAACGCCATGCAATTTCTCCTCCGATGACAGTCCTGTGAAATGAAGTTTATAATTAAATTTAATTATTATTTTTACTGTTATTTTTAAATAAAAGCTCTCACTTAATTCACACTCGCGTACACACACACACACACACACACACACATAATTTTCACAGTGTACCTGGAAATTAAACCCTACAGAAGTTGCCTGAATAATTCTATGCGAATATTGTACCGCGTTCAACATCGATTTTGTTTCAAGGATTAGAATCAGTTTTTGGCAATAGCCAGAAACAAGTTTAATTAACACGAAAAGCGAATATATTGCATTTTTTGTTATTTTCTATGTATTTGTATGCTTTTAGTCCTAAAACATAAACTGAGTCAAAATATTTTGATGCCCGCTAAATATTTGTTCGCAATTGAAAAGTTTTGATACAACAGTTTGATTGTTTAATTAAAACAAATTTTGTTTACTTGCTGCACTTAAATTAAATTAAATTATATATAATTTATATATACATATAATATATGCATATATAAAGTATTTCATAGTACAATATGTGAAATTATTTATATTGCATGGAATTTAAGTAAAAATTGAATAACATTTCCGATTTAGTCCTGCCATGTTGAATATTCAATTTGGTATGAAATCAGTCTTCAATTGTTTTAGTATAACTTTTTTTAGTCTCTTAAAGCAAATCTTTAAAGCCTGTTTATATTTCAAGCATATCCTTTGCAATGAACTCCCTGCAATCAATGATCCTTGTGAGCCTCTTTATTATGAGTTTTCTATGTGTGTGTGCATCTGTGGCTTTCGCACTGTCGAATAATTCAATTTTCAAATGTCATACAAATGCAGCACACAGGCACAACATCACACACACACACATAGAAAATACACGCTTCAAATTGAATGGTAAATGAGCAAGTCTAGCTTCTATTTTCCCTCTCACTCTTACTCTTATTCACTCTTTCTCTCTCTATCTCTCTCTCTCTCTCTCTCTCTCTTTCTCTGTCTATGTGTCCGTATGTGTCAAATTCAATTTTCATTTTTAGACTTTCCCTCCATCAAAATTATATCTGAATATTTTTTCTGTTCTATTTTATATGTGTGTGTATATCTGTGTATGTATGTCCTGTTCGACTTGCCACAAAAAGTGTGTTGCATACAGTCGAGTGATTAGAAATTTTGCGGTGCCAAAGTGTAAACTGATACCGTAGCTTCAATTTGGTAAACAGAAAATGAACATTTTTGGAACTCACCTCCAACCAGGACGACCGATGGTAGATTCGTTGAGACGCCATAGTTATACTCATGATTTAGTCCTTTCAGATAGACCTCCTCCTGGCTATTGTCGACGCGTGCTATTAATCTTGCCCCATGGACATCGATGCGCACCTGTGCAGTATTCGTGACAGAAATAGATGGATGATAATCACAAGATAAAATCGGAAAGAGAGAAAGAGAGAGAGAAAGAGATAAATAGTGAAATAGAGAGGGAAGGTGATATAGGGATATAAGGGTAAGTTAGATAAAACCAATTAACCAGCGAAATTGCTGCATGAAACGCCACACACCCATACATGCAAGTACATTGATATACCACACACACACTTATACACACACATATATTTATGAGAGCAAATGATACAAATTTATGAATTTATGCGTTTTGGCTCAAAATTGCTGCATTTCGCAGTAGTGTTGCGAGTTGTTGCTGCTGCTGATGTTGCTGTGGTGTTGCTGTTTGTGTTGCTGTTATTGCTACTATTGCTCCTGTTTAAAAAATCTACCAATATGAATGAATGCCAACAACTGCTGCTCGCACAATTCAGGGATCAGCTGGAATTCATTAGGAATTTTACGTTTTTATTTATGAGTGTGCTGTGTGAGTGTGTGTGTGTATGGGGTGTGATTAGTAGTAGATATGTTTGTTTTAATTATGAAAACATGCAATGATCTGAATGTTGCCTGTTGTTATTGATGATGATGCTGCTGCAGCACCGGAGCTCTGTCGCGCTTCAATCCTTTTATATCCTGCACCATACGTCGGAGTTGTGCTAACAAAAGTTGAGCGTTCATAAATCAACCTGGACGTGTGTGTGTTATAAAACTTTGATAAAGCGTTTTACATGCTAACAACCAGGAAACACATACACACATACATATACACGTACAGATACATGCACACATGGAGAACCATTGCAATCTTGCTAATTGCTTGATGAACAAATGCTGCCAATAGTCATAACAAAATTTTGCTCAAACGGCAAATGTACAACATGCTCGTGCAACACACTTATACACGTAAATATATATATATATATATATATATATATATGTATGTACAACTTTGAATTAGATTTGTGTGTAGAGAGTAGACAATTTTATACCCTAAATCTATACAAAATGTAAACAAATATTTCACTTGTAGTTTCATTTTTTAAGTGTTTAAGTCATATGCCTAGCGCTACATATAATTTATATAGAAAGCTGATCTAAATTAAAATATTTTCATAGTTAATTGCATTGATAATTGGTATAGTAAAATTTGACTTAATTTTGGTAAAATTATCGAAAAATTTTCATCTTTAAGTTAGCAATAAGTTTTGTAATGAAATTTCATTAACTTGATTTAAATTTTATAGTTATTATTTTAGTTATAATTAAAAGCTACTTTCTTTTAGCTGCAGATTTTCTGAAGTAAAAGCAACCTTCTACTCTTGACACTACACTGTAAGAAGAAGAAGAACAAGAACAAGACAGAACTAAAAATGCTACTTCCGTATGTGAAGGATATGTGTGTCACCAGAGAAAGGTTGCGAACAGGTTTTGTCATTTTATATAAAGCTTAAATTGTATTCTACTCACCATAACACTGTGCCATTCATCACGATTCAAGCTCTCGCCGACAGTAACACTCGTTGAATGCTTTCCAAAGACATGGACAACCTTTAGTTGACCCTTTTCCACAATCACATAGAGTGCATAAGGATCTAGATTAATGCGATCCGGATTCTTAACATTGTGATAGACGAGCAGGCCATGTGGCAGCCGAGTACGAAATTGAAATGATATTTCACGACAGAGTCTGTATACAAATAAAGCATCAAGTATAAAAATATATAAATATATATCTTTATATAAATATACAGTTATTTCTTTTACACTTTTAATTGGTTACTGGAATATAGTATATATAGTATAGGAGACAACAGCAACTATTACAGCCGCAACAACTGTCACACAGCAACTTTTATGCAAAAAAGTTACAATTTGATTTCATTTAACTTTTTACACAACTTTTTACACTTCCTCCCACTCGTCTGTTCCTCTCACTATTCTGTATATTAGAATAATATTTGAAGTATTCAATTTTATATGTATTAATTATAAAGTAAACTTTAACTTTTTAATGTCCTTTAAGTATCCCATAAAATACTTACATGAAGTTCTTTATTATACTGGAACAGTCACTGATTTTGTATGGCTGACTTAACCCACTAAGGCCCACAATATTTGCATAAATGAAATATTTTAGAAATACAGTAGAGATACAGCAAAATCACTGTATAATGACTTTCTAAGAAACTGTATGTTTTCATCATTTATTAGAATAAAGTTGCTGTTTGACCGGCTTTCTGGTGCTAAGAGACATCTAATATATTCTGAGCTAAAATGGTGAAAAACTGGGCACTTAACGTTGCACTTGAGGCATGAAATATGCAGTGTTGCAACAATGAAGTAAATGTGGCAAGCTTACTACCTATATTCAACCAGTGTTGCACGCTTGAACTCTTGAGCTGCTGAAATGCTGCATTCACTCACCTTAATTGAAATGTCTGTATGATGTCGCCATCCATTTGGATGAATGTGTTGTTTTTGGCAAACACAAAGGTCTTGTCCTGACCCGTCTCGGCAAAGGTCAGCTCGGGTCCGCGTTGCTCGATGGGCACTGGAGTGGTGCCAGTGCCAGGCATATTGCCACCAATATAACCAACTGGCGATTGGGCTGGACTTTGCGTGTAAACGGCAACCGATGGCTCAGTGGTGCTCGGCTCGCGTGTGGTAGATTGCAAGAATGGTGGCAATGTATCTAAAAGGTTTCAATTTGCCATTTGCATTTGTAAGATACTTCACTCACGGAGTTATGTAATTCACTTACGTGGCCCACCAATGCAGTGGAAGAGGCACTCGGCCTCGGTGCTAAATCGATTTTGAGGATTACCATCACAGCCGCCCCATATAAATGTAGCACACTCGTTGGTAGTGGGTTCATAGCGCCACTTGTAGATATATTGCTTGCATGGTCCAGGATCACCAGGTCCTGTACATTTCTCATATTGTTTCTCCTTGGGTGCCTGCATTAGGGCTGAGTTGTTGCTACTGTGGCCGCTGCTGCTGCCCACTCCAGCTACTATGGCGCCCGATGCGCTGCCACTAACGCTGCCACTTGGCTCACTATTCAATTGTACTCCAGCGCCTCCAACTGGTTGGCTAACACCACTAATGGCACCCACGCTGCTGTTGCTGTTGCCGCTAGCCCCTGATCCTGTACCCAATGCCGGTAGATTGACATTACCAGCGGCATTGCCATCAGCCAAGCCTGCAACAATTGTGCCATTTGGCAGACTTAGCGCCGTAATGGGGCATACAACTAGCAACTGAATGAGCAGTAGCAGTTGTAGTGGCAGCCATAGCTGCCTAAGCTGCAAGACTTGCAACAGTTGCGTTTGCATTGGAGCATTAACTTGCATTATACGAAAACTTGCAACTTGCTACAGATCTTACTTTTTATATGCGTTCGTCTCTTGTGGTAACTGTAAAGAAGTAAATTTAAAATGATTTCAATCATATAAATATATATATAATTATATATATATATATATATATATATAGTTGAGTATATGAATGATAATGTATATTAATTTTGGGTTTGAAGGTAATTCTTTCCCATCTATTGAATACATTCACAAAACTTAAAAATATTATTATGTAAAATAAAAATTATATTATAAAGTATTGGATCTTCTTATAAATCTTTTGTATACAATTTCTTCTTAGATAGACTTATTCTTCAAGACAATAACTCAATGTCTTAGCTGGGACTCAACCCAGAGTCAGTAAAGCATTTTACTTGCATTTGAACTTAGTGCTAACCTCCACTTGAACAAGTATTAATGAGTATAGCTTACAATTTTCGATGGTAATAAGGGTTTTCTTTCATTTACAATCCACCACTTTTCCCTAATCCATCAGTTTGTTCTTATTTTCTTTTACCTAAAGTCGATCCCAGTTGAATGAAATATTTTATGAAAGTATTCCAGCAATTGAAGCAAAAAAACAGTTTTATAAGTTGATGTCTCTTTAACAGATATTTGTTATAATGCTGCAAACTATCAATAAATGGCGCTGTACATTGTGTGTTAGCCATATAAAGTTCATTTAAGTTTTTTATTGTTCTACAGACTCTCTGAGCTTAAGGCTAACTCCTTAAAATATTTTCTATAATTTTTTTCTATGTATAATTTTGTGTACTGAAATATAATAATAATATTAATAGTAATTACTGTCACTACATTGTAAGTT
This sequence comes from Zygothrica quintamaculata, assembly GCA_037044455.1. Taxonomy (NCBI): domain Eukaryota; kingdom Metazoa; phylum Arthropoda; class Insecta; order Diptera; family Drosophilidae; genus Zygothrica; species Zygothrica quintamaculata. Next base: position 109,428 of record JBAMBS010002019.1, read on the forward strand.
GCAAATATATAACAGTGAAATGTATATATTAGAATTAAGGTAGCTAATAAATAAGTAATATTTTTATGTTTTACCCTCTCTGTTTGCCCCTCATCCTTTGTGTTCAAAAGAGAATTATAACAGTTGTTATATAATCTTAAATCAATGACAAAAAACAAAGTGCAGCACAAAGTAGCTATCAGAGCTTATGATTTAAGCTCTTTCACATGTATGTATATGTAATTGTGTGTGTTAGTAGGTGCACTAGTATGAGTGTGTGTGCTTTAGTTTACGTAAATCCCATTTACTTCATCATCCTCATCATCATCAGTCAATGTCTAAGCTGAAAATGAAGCGACGCTGCATTTCTTGCTGACATTTAATGTAAACGAACTTTTCTGCTTACACTTCCGCCGGAAGTGTGAAGACACACACATAAACACATACATGCATATACACGCACATACTTAGTCAAACATATATAGAATTTTAAGCTTATGTTTACTTGAGTTACACCAACATATTGTTAAAGTACATAGTTAAAGATAAACATTCCTTAATGGGCGTGGCCTGTCAAAAAGGATAATTGTATGAGAAAGAAGAGTAACTAAAGCGATTTAAAAAAAATTGAATATGTTAGCTTTGCATAACAATCAAAATTGGAATTCCTCAAGTTTTCACTTACTCATCACATTTTTGCTCTATATTTCTCTGATCTTGCATTTTCTATTCTTTCTCCACTTCCTTCCTTCTTCTACGTGCTTCATAGTCTTTTCCCTTAGCATAAGCAATTTTATAATTGCAATTTTTGCGTTTACCCAGCGAAAGACATTTTGAAAAATGAATTTGAACGAGCCTCAAACAGAATGGAAGCAGCGCCAAAGGAGAACTGGGATAGAGCCTGGTCATGTCAAGGATGCGTGAGCGTTGAACAATGGTTAAAAAAAGGACATGCATACACTGAAATTGCTTCACTGATTATTTGGGTCAACCAAGCGCAAAAGTTTACCTAAGTTCTGCTTGCTCATGCACCCACCTGGGCATAAACCTGACAGCGTTTATCCTTCGCGTGTTTTGCATAAACGCGGCACTTGCCTTGAAGGACACACTTGCATTAAGGACACACTATATATGTCCACCTACTTAGATACAACTTCCTACCTGTGTTACCTGCGCTGATAGCCCAAACAGTGCCCAGGTTAGGTAACGGCACCCCAAAGAATTGGACATGCACAATCAGAACTGCAGCTCACTGCACGGCTGACCTGCCGCTCCTTATCCCAGGATATTCCGCAGGCCTGCAGGTCAGCGCTGAGCAGCATATAAATATACGAGCACTTCGGGGAATCGTTACACATTCAGTAAGTAATCATCATGGAATCTACAAGAACAGCGGTAGCATCATCATCATCAACCAAAACCGCCTACGCTTTGTTCATGCATCGTGCTAATCTGCAATGTCGCGGCTCACAGTATAGCAAGATATCCCAGTCAAAAATACAGTTAACCAGCGAGCTTATTGCTAAGCTAAAGCTAAGGATGGCCACGTGCAGCTTTGAGGATCTGCAGATCCTTGTGCGGGAGACTCAGTTCAAGAAAACTCTGGAGCAAAAACTGCGACATCGCAACAAGCAGCTCAAAGCTCTAGCCAGGCATAGCCGTCAGCAGCAGCTGAAGCGATGCCAATAGTGCATCGAGACCCTAAGGATACGCTAGGACGAGTCTGCAGCGTGGAAAGCCAAGCTTTGCTTCAACTTAAGCAAATTATTAAGATACTGAAATTCAATTTCTACATCAAAATATTTAGACTTTTTGCAATTTAAAAATAAGCGTAGGGTATATTAATTTTATGATAATGTTTGTAACACGGCAAAACAATTTCTAATTTATCCTTATCCTAATAAATATTTCAATTTATTTCTTAAAATTAAATTCAAAGCGTTTTTATTTTTACTTTTAAAAATTGATTCCTAGCAACGAGCTCAACAACAGCAACAGTTGCAAGTACAACACAGCAGAATCCATACTACTGCCACGCCTCCTATATATGGTGTGTGGCAGCCAATGCCTTTGCTTCGTTGAAAAGCGCGCAAATTGGAAATCTGGGGGAAAAGCGAAGGAGAACAAATGAAAGTAAGTGAACTCAAATGAAATTAAATGACAGATGTCTGACACTTAAACACTCATATGTGCGTGTGTATCCGTGTGTGCGGGCTTATACAAACGCACACATCTACACACAGAGGCACATACTTGTTCAATTCGATGAACGTCTTAAGCAAAGCAAAAGAAATAACAAGTAAAAACGCTGTTGGGAAGCGTATGCGACTTAAGAAGCCCCTTATCACCAGTTGAAACATGCATATACATACACTTAGGCACACACACACATACATAAATATACACACACACACTTGAAAAACTTTTGGTTTCTTATTCGATTTTTATGAAACTGCAAACATATATCCAAAAATATCTGATAAATATATGTAAATTGGACTAAGACTAAGGTCTATAAAATCGATCTCCAGTTTCAAAATCAAAAGTAAACATCTATATATAGTTTTAACAATGCTGCTTTTCATACTGATCAAGAATATATATACTTTATAAGGATGAGGATGCTTCCTTTTGCCTGTGATACGCATTTGTTGCTTCCCTTTTCAAGGAAGTTTTATAGGCAGCGGAAATGAAAAGCAGTTAAACTTTCCTTAAAATATATTCTTGTAGCCTAGCAGGGTTGCCACGTTGTTTGATTTATTTTTATCTGTCAATTTTTGTTTCAAATTAAAAACTAATTTCCTTATCTGATTTGTGTAAACTTCTTACTGTAAGTTTATTTTAATAAGCATTAACTCATTTAAGTAATTTTTTTGTAATGTGGAGACAACCCTGTTTGGTTAGCATATGGGTGCATCGCTTGCATGTCTCCGAAGTATTGAAGCTCGTAAATGTAATGAATTCAAATAATTTGATTGCTTAAAATTGAACAAATTCGCTGCGTGAAGCGGCAAAGGAAGACGGGAATCTGGATGGGTTTATTGCTGGAGGTGATCAGCTTTGATGATGCCAGTGGGTGGTTGAATGGGTGGGTGTGCAATTTCATATGGATATACAGTACAATGGTAGCCTATTTGAGTGTGTTGGTGTGTGTGTTTATGTGTGCTTCTCTTACGGTGTAACTGTAGAACTGTAAGCCTTGGGGCATGCAACGAATCGTATAAGTTGCCAGCGGAAATTGCAGCAGCAACACATTTGCCATATGTCAACGTTAAACTGTATATGTGTACTATTGTATGTATATGTATATATATATATATATATATATATATATATATATATGTGCGAGTGTGTGTGTCTTGTGCTTACTTGTATAAATAAATAGTGAAAATTGTGTATATTGAATGACGTTGAGAATAGCGCCAGTTGCCGGTGTTATTGTTGTAGTTATTGTTGTTTGCCCATACAAAAGCAATGTCTGCATATATATAAATACATATGTGTGTGTTTGAGTGTGTGTGCGTGACATGCGTGTGTCTTGTTAGAGAAGTCACAATGCATGAATGAACACATTAAGAGAGAGTTCTTCACCATTTTCGGGAGCAGGAGCAAAGGGAGCTTCAGGCGCTTCGTTCTGTTGTATCACAACTTGAGCTGACATACGCAAGAACAGTGTTGATTGCCTAAGACGGTTGTAAGTGAGTATTATGTTGTCTGTGTATGTAACATAATAAAAGCTTAATATCAAATGTGATAACAAATGTAAGCCTAATTAACTTGGTGGGAAGAGCATAGAATATATTTTGAACTTTAAATATTTTTAGCCCCTTTGACTTTTTTGTAAAAAAAGAGCAAAGCGGAGCTATTGGAAAGTTGCAAAATCCAAAAGTATGTAACACATAGAAATAATCATCGGTGACCCCATAAAGTATATATATTCTGAATCAGGACGACAAGACGAGTTCATCTAGCCCTGTCCGTCTGTCTGTCCGTCCGTCCGTATGAACGCCTGTTTCTCAGAGACTATAAGAGCTAGAGCAACCAAATTTTAAACCTAGATTTATGATTTTCGTACGCTGTACAAGTTTGTTTTTGATTTTTAAATTTATTTTTGCCACACATCTTAATTAGACCACTCTTGATCGATGTTGTGAATCTGGTTAAGATTGATCAAAAATCTCGGAAGTTATACATCATCAAAAGTGGTATTATGGGCCCCGGGGGGGTATAGTAGTGCGCGCAAAATAAGAGCTAGAGCAACGAAATTTGGAACGTAGATTTGTTATGTTCGTACGCTATACGAATTTGTTTTGGATTTTTCAATTTCCTCCCCTGACCCCCGCAATTTGAAAAAATCGATTTTAAGATACAATTTTTAACGGATCAAATTTATTTTACGCACACATATTAAGTAGACCATTTTTCATCTACGTTGTATATTTCGTTAAAATTGAACAATAAACTCGGAAGTTATACAACATTAAGTACCGCGCTATAGAGCGTGGGGGGCTAAAAGGTGCGCGCAATGGCTAAGTACGTGCAGAACTGTGTGTATGTATGAGTATGTGTGTTTATGGCTGTATATGTAGGCAAAGGGGCTCTCGTAGTCGGGTACACTCAGACTTCATACTTGTTTGTGTTAAATTTTGATCACAGTTTTATTTACTATATTTAAGGATAGATATAATACGATGTAATTTCCATATTGCAAAAATATTAGAAAGTAGGAAAACGAATCTCCAATAACACACGAGAAGCTAAGGGTCAAACACAGAATATTGTTTTACACTAAGACGAAACCTACAACTCCGAGTATTCCTGCAACAGGCCTGTAGAACATATACTTTGGCATCCCATTGCATGGTAGAACTGCTGGGGATGTTGTAAACTTTAGTTTCTGAAAGTCAATTTGTAAGGATTTAGGAAACTTAAAGAAATATATTGCATATGGAAAATAAAAGTGAGCCTGGAGATAAACATGATCTTATAGTGAATTAACTTTGACTATAGTGAGCACACAAAGTTAAGAAGATTAAGGATTATGCAACCCTGAAACATGCAATTCGTATCTAGATATAGTTCTGATATTTTAAATCAATAATCCTAGATTTTGATATGTGATTTTCTGATCTGATTAAAATCGCAATTGGCATCTGAATATCTGTTGTCTTTGACAGAAGGAGTAGATTCTCTCTGGAATACTAGCAAATATGACTGGATGACTTTATCATCCTTGAACGTCTCTGTCAGTTTGTCATCTGTTATTTCAGAGTTGCTCTTTAAATGTAGATCAAAGATGGAATCTCTATATAATAAGTAAGTTCCGTTGCATTCCTCAATCGCTGGGAATACCTGTTTTAGAGACTGCACTGTTATTGTATATAAAGTTCATTGCTTCACTTTAGTATTATTATTGACAACATCGTCTGAGACATAGGCATATTAAAATAAAATTAAATTGATTTGACTAATCGATTCAACTATTAATGTTCTTAAATCCCTTCAAATGGCATTTTCTATAACAAATATATTTTGATATTAGCTTTATGCAACTTTCAATTGAGTCTAAGGCCAAGTCGGCTCTATATATAACTTTTTGACCTTTTGTTTGTATATGTGTGTGTAAGTGTCTGTATAATGGCAATGGAGATTCTCGTACTCGGCTACACCCGACTACAGCTTTACCTATTTTTGTGTTGCATGTGTAATTATTATTGTTTGAATTGACAGTCTGTCTCTTACTCTTTCTATATCCCTATCGCTATCTCAGACAGCCTCTGTTTTTTGCATTGTAATGATCTCATTTGCTATTTAAAAGCCAATTGCAAATTTTCTGCCTTAATAATTTCTGCAGTTGGTTTGCTATGACTTTCCCTTGCCTTTTGGGAAAAGGAAAGGGAGATAATGGAAATACGCAAAATCAAAAACTTAAGAGGCGCGCGCAATATCTCACAAGGCGTATAGAATAATAGTGTGTATGTGTGTATATTTGTGTGTATGTAGGTAAAGGGGGTGTCGTAGTCGGGTACACCCGACTACAGCTTTCTTACTTGCTTCATTTGATAATTTCTCAACACAGTTTAAATTTTTATTTATTTTTAATATATATATATATATTTTTATGATATATATTTTTAGCTTTTCATTATTTTTATATATTCACAATTTTTTTAATTATTTTATTTTTTATTTACTTTGGATTTATTTACTTCAATTTGAATTTAAAGTAATTTGAATAAAATTTGATGTAATTTTCACATTTTAAATTTTAGTTTGAAATTCATTTGAATTTTTTATTTATCTAATTATTAACACATTATTATTTCATTGGTTACTATAAAAAAAATTTTCTTTTATATATACTTATACTATATTATAATTTATTTTTAATTTAATTTTAAGCATAAATAATTTATGCTCTGCACAAAATTATTAAGTCAAATAAAATGAAACCTATGCATTAATTGGCATTATTATTTTTACATATTTCACTTTTCACTTTTCACTTTTTATTTTTCTTTATTTTTGGGCTTTTGTTTTTTATGCAAATAAATTGCAACCATTTATAAAGCTGAAAACACTTTACTATCGGCAAATTAGCAATTCATATTCATGTCAGAATCACCACAAAAAACATCATATCTATATATAAAATAGAAGAAGATTTTCCTGCCAAAAAAACAAATATTTTATTAGCTCCCTTGCCTTTTTAAAAAGGAAAAAGGGAGGTAATGGATTTGTGCAAAATCAAAAGGTATGTAACATGTGAAAATAAATATTTGATACCCCATTAATTGTATATCTTCTTGATCAGGACGATTAGCGGAGTCGATCTAGCTCATCCGTCTGCTGTTTCTCGTCTGTCCGTCTGTATGAACGTCTCAGAGACTGTAAGTTGCTAGACCAATCTAGATTTATTATTCTCGTACGCTGTACAAGTTTGTTTTTGATTTTTGAATTTTTGCCCCTGACCCCCGCAGTAGGGAAAATACGATTATTAAGCACATTTTTTTTTTTGCACACAATACTAAACCGTTTTTCATCTACATTGTAAACTTCGTTAAGATGGAATAGAACTGTATATACGTGTGTGTCTATGCCTGTGAATGTATGCAAAGGGATTTTCGTAGTCGGCTACACCCGACTACAGCTTTCTTAGTTGTTTTATATTCAATTTGAATTTGTTTTTAGTTTTTTGCGGCATTTTTACATATAATTGGTTGATTTCTCATATCATATATATATGTATATACATTTATACATATATATTAAAAAGGAAGCTATTTAATAGATATATAGAGATTCGATAATTTTTTTAATATTTTCATGTTTGAGCTGTTGATATGCGAGCTTATTGATTTAAGTTACTTTTCCTGTCTCCGTCTGTATCTGTGTTTGTGTGTGTCTGTTTGTCTATGCTCAATTTACTTACATGCTTAAATCATTAAAGCGCGACGTAAAAAGGATACTACTACAGGCACACACACATTAGCGTGCAGCACAACAATACATATAATCAGTCAGTATGTGTGTGTGTGTGTGTATGTGTTGGTGGAAGGGGTAGTATTATAATGAAGGGGAAGGTTATAAGATCTCTTGTGTTAGGGTATGGGCAAAAGCGGGGAATTGTAGGGGAAGTATTAGTACACCCAAAATGAGGTCAACACTTGTGAGTTTGTGTGTGTGTGAGTGTACGAGAACTTGAAGGATACGACGCGTCGTTGCAACAGAATTGCGTTTCATTTTTTTTTCGCTGACGCATACGAAACCAGCTTGTATGTGTTGTTTGTCTATGTGTGTGTGTGTGTGTGGGTATGTGGGTGTGCATGTGTGTATATCCCGCTAGCTGTTGAATCAACTTTTGCCTTTACTCAAGTCACGAAACACAAACGAAACGAAATCACAACAAAATCGTACAGAAAACACAAAAAGAAAACACTTAATGTGAGGCAAGAGAAAATCTGCGTGTGTGAGTGTGTGGCACACAGAGATAGTAAGTGAAAGAGAGAGAAGGATAACATTTGCGTGAAAATCATACACAATTAAAACGCTTGTCCGTTTGTCCTTTTTGTATCCGTTTCCCGACACCCGGCACTCGACAGGACATTGTGTCCTTACACCGTTAAGCCGCGACCGATGCTTGATTAAACGAGTAATGGCTGCCACATGGAACCAGCAGGGCCTTAGGGCTGCCTCTGCTGGCCAACGTGACATATGCGCAATGTGGGCAACACTTAAACAACAGTTGCTGCTATGACAGTTGACCTATTGAATCCTTTGAGACATTCGATGCAATGCATCAACTGAAGTGCTTATTGCTTGTCTCCAGGATAAAACTCTAAAAAAAGTGTATATAGTCTGGCAACGCTGCTAAGTTTGAACGTTTTTGTTTATATTTAATCCAAATGCTTTGACCAACGCGAGGCGACTAACGCGAAACCAAATGTTTAACTTAAAGCAACTGCGTAACGTTGACGCTGACGCAAACGTTGGCGTCGAAGCTGCTGCTAACGTCAACGTTAACTGCAGCAGCGACATTGCTGGTTAGCGTGTTAAGCACTAAAAACAATAACAATAACAATAACACACACACATACATACATGTATATAAACACACACTTGCACACAAACAAACACATCTTAAATAGAAGTGAGACAATATTATTGTGTGTGTTTGTGTGTATGTGTGTGTGTGTGTATGCGTGAGTGTGTCGTTTGGGTGTTCCTGGGATTGGCTTTGCCATTAAACTGTAAACATTATAAGCTTAAGTTCGTCTGGACTTGGTTCACAGTGCTCCGATTGAACGTAATAGGCGTCAATTGGAAAATTGCCACTGATACGAGACAGACCTTAAAAGTCGAGATTCAACTAAATATATATATCCATATATATATATCCATACAATTATCCATATATAGGATACTTTTGAAGCGGCCACATGCAAATTTTCAAGTTGAATTTAGATCCATCAAAAGACTAGATTCTGGCAACTGATAGCTGGTTATAAATATATATCTAAATGGGTTTAATAGGTTATATAGTATGTCGTATATATTATATAAATATAATTTAAATTTAAGTTGATTGAATAAGCTGCACATAAATGAATAAAAAATGAATAATTTTAAATAGACCTAGATATCTTTAAATACACACACACAGTCTCTCTCTCTCTCTCTCTCTGTCTGTATTTTGAAACCTTTCTTTCTTTCATGCTAGTTGTTATCTAATTTATGATAGATGTATATATGTATATATATGTGTTTGGTAACTTTTATTAATAGAGTTATCAGCAAGCTTTGGATGAAGGACGAAACGAGATTGAAGCTTCCAGAGCTGATGGCAGAGAAGGTCAAAATGTCGAGTTGATTAAGTCACCTAAATGTCAAGTCATCAAGCTGTCACTTGGTCAATTCATCACGCTGTCAAACTGTTAAAGTCTTCGCTGTACAGGGCGATAAGTGGGACAACTGTTGATCAGCAGCACGTGGCATAGTGAATGTCCTGAAATCCATTTGTATAACCTGATATAAGTACACACATGACATATACATTATAAATATATATATATACATATATATATATATATATATATATATAATTTAATTCCAAGTATATATATATATATATAATCTAGTTCAGTTAAGATGCAATTTATCGATGGATTAAAGAATTGAAATGAGTTGGAGCTAAAGTTAACGATACAAATTTTGTTTTTAGTTTTGGCATTGATTCGGTGTGAGAAGAAATGAATATAGAAGAATGAATAGAAGAAGAGATAGGAAATACTTGCAGCTTGTGTTTTTTTATGGGTTCTTTGCTCTTCTACTTCTTGTTCTTCTTCTTTTTTTTGCTTTTTGTTGCATAAAACTTTTGTAATTCTTGCCGCAATTGTCTTAATTCGAAAATTGCAGCCTCGCAGCTGTAGACAAATTGAAGCTATGCAAAAGGCATGAGCAATGAGCTGGCAATGATAATCATAAGCTATATATTTCAATCTCTCTCTGTGTGTATGTGTGTGTGTGCGTGTGTGTGTGTGTGTATTGCTGTATCTGAATCTCTAAAATGTGACGTTGTTGCTGACGCTGAATGTGACTGCGACTGCGACGCTGACTGAGAGAATGAGAGAGACACGGACAGCGACAGCGACAGCGGTAATAATGTTCCACATTTGCTTATCTGTTTGAACATCGTAAATTTGTTTTGGGTTTGTCAAGTAAGTAAGTAACGGTACGGCATGTGACATGATGACATGAGTGGAAGTGAAGTGGCTTGACCTTTGCCCCTGAGAGTGACGATTAGTTGCGTGCCCCAGTCCAATAAAAGTAGCTGCATCACAATGTGGCATCAAAAGCAATATAGTAACATTTAATGCTCTCATTTTATTAATTTTTTTATTATTTTTATTATTCCATTATAATGTTCTTTTGCTTTTTTGTTAATTAAATTTATTATTATTAATTTTTTTTAATTCTTTTACACGATTAGCTAATTAATCTGTATATAGCCTATAACATTTGTAGGGTATATAAAGGTTATATATGCATAATAATACATAAGAATGAAAATTTTGATTTAACTATTTTGTCTTGAATCGTTTGTCATGTGATCGAGTTGCTTACACTGACTTCGACGTTTACGCAGACGCAGACGCCGACGTCGACGCAGATACAGATGCCTGCTGTGGCAGCGAAGCAATAACGCAGCGACATTGCCGGCTTTTTGCTATTTATTTAGCTACTTGTGGCTGCATTTGTGTGGGTTGTAGAACAACAATAGATATATAGATAGGTAGATAGAATGAAAAATAGAGAGAGAGAGAGAGAGAGAGAGAGAGAGAGAGAGAGTGAGGGAAAGAAACTGGCAGCAGCAGCCACTGAGGTCAGATCACGTGCGGTCTGAGACTGTGCATAAAAGAAGATAGTACAATGGGGCGGATGTGTAACAAAGAGATATAAGTCACACTTGTGACTACTTGTCAATTTGATTGTAGGGTATTATGTTTTCTATTAGTGTCAATAAGTTATGTGTTTGTATGTGTATGTCACATTCTATGTCATATGTAATGTAGGGTATCACTGTCTCTTTGCTTGATTCATGTTTGGATTACCATAAGTAATAGGTATGTGTTGATTGCTGCAGCTTAAGAGTCTATTAGTCAAACTTAAAGAATATCAGCTCATCGAGAGACCATCCATAAATAAAGTTAATATTGTACAAATTACAGGGTATCTAATATTATATCAAAGTACTGCGACAAATTCAGGTAGGAGCAGTCACTGTTTCTATTTTTGTATTTCATTTTGAATGTCGTAAAAGAAATTATCAATTTTGGCCGAGAGGCTGTTGACTTGCCTCGCATGTTCAACCAGATGTTAACTTAATAATCGGCATTGGGATTCACTTTTATATATATGAATCTCCGAATGTTAATGAATTCTCATTTAATTGGCCAATGAGTCTTTTTGTTGTTATTTGTTTATTATTATTTTTATTATAATTCGCGCTCAATTTAGAATTATAATTAAATGAACAACAAATCGCACACTTTTGTTGTTCAATTCGAGCTCTCACTATATATGTATATACCTATTATATATCGCTGCTCATTATTATATATTCTATTATATGTATAAATAAAGGTGTTATTTCCCAGTCCCTGTTACTGTTGCTGTCATTGTTTATGCCCATATTTGTTAACAACAATAAAACACAAAGAGCACAAAACGTTTAAACAGTTTGGCTAATTGCTTGTAAAGCTTTCCAGTCAATTGAGAGAGCACAAAAGGTTTATAAAACTCAAACAGTTACTAAAGTTGTAGTTGTTGTTGTTGTTCTTGTTGCTGTCGTTGTTGCTTTAAATAAATATATCTCAGAGGCTCTAAAGAGCCTTCAATTAGCATGTTAATCAATAACAATATTGCTTATACAATTTCAGCCAATGCTAATTTACAATCACATGTGAAATCTACGATTTTGTAAAGCTAATAGCTTTACAGGGTATCTTCTAATCGGCTTCTGAACAGTAAACCTAATCAACAGTCGACTTATGCAGATACTTCATAATTTTTTAACGATTGGAATCGATTGAAGTTCAGTTAAGAATATATATATATAGTGAAATTAAGATCAAATGAAATTATTATATATATATTCCTGATTCTACTATATTTCTATATATATACCTATTAAAGCGATAAATTGAAGTTTAGTCTAATTATGAAGTACTGAAACTTAAAGTGGAGTTTATACATAAATTGAGGAAATGCATAGACTTTGCGTGCAATAAAGTGGACAAAAACTGATTGCTGTGACACTCTCATTCATAATTATTATTGTAATTGGTCAATATATTTATATTCTTTATATTAATTTTATATGTTTCTTAAAAATTCCAGAGAATCAACAAACTATTCAGAAAATATTTATATAAGATTATAGATTTCTTTAGGGCCACGTCCAAAGGATTCAACCTAAGGTGAATGAGTCTGAGAATGCAAGAACTTGGAAATAAGACTTTTTTGAAATTAAAATTAATTTATACCAGTAATGCGCTAGCGCTCGTTAATAGCATTAAGTTTTATATTATATTTATTAAATTTTGTTCTAAAACAAAATAGAATAAATAAAAAATTTAACTTATACTGCAAATAACTAAGCAAAAGATAATCAAAACTCAAAGCAAAAGTAGTCAAATGAGACAAATAAGATCAAAAGGAATGAGATAAGCTTAATAGAAATACTATATACGAAATTTGTTGTCCAAGGATATACTTTTCCAGGATATAAATTCTTAGATGTGTTGTGCCACATTAAAATTCTCAAACCTGGAGGAATTTTTATTCGTCATAGAATAAATACATGAAAAGAGTTCAACGTGTTCGTGACTTCAAAAATTTAATAGAGAATTGGAAACAGTTTAATGCTTGAGCCTTACTTTAAGGAAAAAGGACTTGGTAGGAGAACCCTTCAATGCTTATTATGATCAAGAAGGGGTAAGATAATTATATAGGTTATATCTAAATAGAAACCTTTTATCTTTTCAGATATTAAAAAAGTAATACCAACGTCTAAGTGAATGTGTATATATAAATATATATTCCATTTATACATTCCTGTTTTCATAGAATTTTTAAAATATTAAATTATCTTGTGAAGGGTATTTTTATGTCGGTTAACTTTGACTGCAGAGTTGAAATTTGTTTTCAGTGTTGTTTGTTTTTATTGTTAATTTTCTTACTATCAAGTCAGCTGATTATTGCGACAACAATAACGCAGAGCTATTGGAACAGATCTTGGCCAAAATTAGCTTGCTACAACAGTATTTGGTTTATATGAAAATAATGAAATGTAAATACAAAGAAAAAAGAGAAATAAATTTTAATTGGAAAAAAGTGTAAACTGAAAACTTTTAGTTAGATCATTGAATTCCAGATACCCTTAAATGATATATATATATATTTATATATTGTAGAAGATTTGTAGAGTATCTAGATTTAACCAATGAAAAAAATATTTAAACAAACTCTAAATCATGAATGGATTGTGAGACTGTAAGAGACTGTTACATATGATATATATAAATAAATATACTCCAATCAGTAAGACAATTGTAATGCAAGCAAACAAAATTAGTTGTAAGTTCATTTGTTCTGTTGATTCTTCTAATCTCTGGCATTATCTATAGACAAATAGTAACCAAGCTTTCAGCCAGCCAGTCTGCTAATTATCATAAGACACAATTCTAGCCCAAATAGAGACTGGGTCAGATCCACAGGTGAGCATACATTAATCGGGCCAAGAGCGAAGGGTATTTATTTGATGCCTAAATCTTACTAAGTAGCTCATCAATTGCACTTGTACAAATACATTACGTAAGCTCCATTTATATATATATATATATATATATCTTTATTGTAACTAATTCTTGTTAAGATATGAAATGAGTTTGTGTCTTACCAATTGCTGTGTGAATATCTGGTATGCCTTGTACTTCTCGGGTATATATAAACTTGATTTATATATACAACATTAGATTGTGAAGTATATAGATCTTTATATATATACAGATATCAATGAAACTTCACAAGTGACAACCACAAAATAAGCTGAAGTTGTGGGATTCAATAATAATAAAAAAAAAACAAAAAAAAAAAAATTTTATTTGGCGCTTAAATTAACACTTCCGCGGCGGCTGATCGTTGATTCATTCTGCTCAGCCTAAGCTCTGAGATAACTTTCTACATATACTGTAGAAGTGTAAAGCTGTAGAATTGTAGACTTCGCTTTGCTTAAGTGATTTTAATTTAGTCACCGGAACTCTCGCCTTGAATTGATCATATGGAATGAAGAGTAAAAACGTTCCAAAGATTCATACAAAGCTGTGTCTTCTGGTCAGCTGCAGAGCTGAAAGATCACAGGAATCTATTTTCTTTTCTTTTCTTTTCTTTTCGTTTCTTTTCTTTTTTGTTACTTTACAGCTCTAGAGGCGCCACACGTTGCACAACAAAACAATAGAAGACCGAGCCGAACCGTACCAACGAGCTGCACAAACTCAACTGACTGGAACCGATTCCGCATCCGAATCGGAATCTAAATCTGAATCTCAAAGTGTATGATAACGTTTTAACGATCAGAACTCTGAGAGCACAGTGAGCCAGTGTGAGAGATATTTTATGCGAATATATATATATATATATATATATGTTTGTGTGTAACTATAAATAAAAAGTTACAGTTGATCACTGGGATGTATAAAATAAATAATGCATTTTTATTTAAAGTTACTTCTTGATTTGGTGATACTTATCATCAAAGTGCATATTGGCTAAAATTTGAATTCTTGAATTCTTGAAGTCTTGAAATCGTGAAATCTTATTTTTATTCATTTTCTCTGTCCTTTTCCAATTCAAAGTTATGAAAGTTTTTTTTTTGAAATCATCAATAGTTGCTCTTCTTATAAATAATTGTTTTTCATTGTCATTTACATACATACTTTTAATACATAAACAGTCAACAGTTCAAAGTTCATTAAGCATATGAACCATCCGACATACGCCAGAAAAATGAATATATATGTATAAAACATATAGATGTAGTATATGCCATTGTTCAGAGTTCAGTTGATGGATTCATTTTTATATATCATTTTATGTTATTTTTTTTTTCTATTAGCAATTTGCCAGTCTGTTATATAGTCACAGAAGCATCCTGGCCAAGTACATAACGGTAGTATGCCTTGTTTAATTGCTCAAGGAATACAAACGCGAATACCGTATGTGGTCCGAGACGGCACAAGTAAGGCGTAAATCCCTTCCATAATGAGAAGAATCCTTCATTTTTAATTACTCTTATAACCACATCTACGGCACTGGAATATTCCGGCTTACCATCAATTATTTTCATTTGTTGTATACGAGTTTTGGCCATATCCAATGGTAAAGATGCAACTGTGGTCAAGAAACCGGAGCACATGCTAGCAGCGACATGCAGTCCTAGTCCCTCATTAATATATTTCTTAAAAGATGATTTTAATTGAGAATAAGATGCCAACTGAACCATGTTGACAATCATGGCTCTTCCCACAGTTGGCAAACAACCACGCCATAATGTTAATATACCCTCATCTTTAACTATACGTAATAGAGCATCAAATACATTCTTATAATTACGCCTTTGATCCTCCGGCAAACGATTGTCTGCCATCATACGAATAAGTGAAACCTCAGCTGGATTACCAACAATTGCACCACAGGCTCCAGCTACAATACCCATGCCCATGCTGGCCAGTATTGTTGGTGCCTTTTGATATTTATTATGATATGCTTCGATTTCCATCTGATAGACGCCCATGCGTGCTGTTGTGTAAGTAGCTTGTCTCATTAGACCAGCACTTAGACCATTATAAAAGGCCAATAATCCTTCGGCCTTGAATACTTTCACCATGCAGTCAAAAGAACTAGTGAATTCCTTGCTGCCAGATGCGCCAGAGATCTGCATGCGCGTCTTGACCAAATCCAATGGTTGCACAATCGAAGATGCCATCATTCCAGCTGTACCACCGATAACATATTTCATATAGTTTGGTATTGATTGCTTTTTCTCTTCAACTTCCTTTATTTGTAACATTTTTAGGATTTTCCGATTTCCGTCTGGCAAATGTTAAAATTAAAATTTCGAGTATTTTGATATACTTGATGTATAAAAGTTATTTTATTATTTTATAAAACATAGATTGTGAAACTTAATATTAAGATCATTATAATTATTTCCAAGCCTACTCTGCTCGGATTTATGTACTTTTGATTTTAGATTGTTCAAATGTAAATAAATAATAAATATATAATAGAATAATAAATATAATATTAAACTTATTTTTATTAATTTAATTAATATAAATTATATTTATTTTGTTGCCTTGCGGATTTGGGTCGTTGCAACAACATTGACTTCAAATTGTAGCATTTAACAGGGCAGCAGAATAATTAACAAGCGTATATAGTTTTCCACATATATCAGATAATTGTAGTACACTGTTTCTCTTTTATACCAAAAACAAAAAATATATGTAACAGCACCCCTTAACCCTTTAACCATTGCCAAGAAATTAACACCGTGCAAGCCAAATAGCTCATTATCTGTTTTGGTTGAATTAAGTTAACCAAATTGTTTGGCATCGATTCTATCTGCAATTAGACGATGGCCTAACGAAACTAACGAGCCAACAGTCACTATCCACTAGCCACCAGGTACCAGCACACTAGCCAAAAAACCAAACACAAACAGTTCAATGTTACGTTGGATGGCTCACTGAGTGATAGAATGGGTGCAGGGCTTGTAATTAGAGTGTTCAAAAGTGGTTATATCAGTCGGTGGCACATACCTAAAATATGTACTTACATGGATATACTTGGATATTGGCAACTCATTGCTGGCTAATTAAGAACTCATGCGGCAGTCAACAAACACGCAACAGCCATCAACAGAAACAACAATAACAGATTTCAGAGCGTTGTTGATTTTCGCATTGTTCACACAAAAATCGCATGCATCAGTCGAAGGTATTGACTAATTAATGGCGAATGGTTGCTGACTCGACTATAGAAACATGTAAATTGTTGCATACCCTTAGGCTGGTCTAAATAACAACGCAATATGCACATTTAAATGAGGTTTTGCATCGCTATATACACTACAGTGCAGTGTATATATATGTATATATTGTGTGTGTCTCTCTGTGTGTGTGCTGTTGTTTATTGGGGGAGGGGATATTAAAGATTGCTTGATTTAAAGTAAAAGTAGAGCAGCAGCAGCAATCAAATCAATTGCAGTTGGCAAATGCCAATTGTGAAAATTGTAAATAAATATTTCAACAACAAATGAAATGACAAGAAGCCGGCAAAACTATTTACGACAATAAATCAGATCATGTCGGCTGCGTTGACTGCGCTGGCTGCGGTTGCAACGTCGATCCGACAATGCGACGATCCGCATAACCGCGTAGCCGTTGAGCGCCCGTGCAACCCTACAAGCGAGGCAGTATAATAAAAGCGAAATAGGAAAAACGCTGAGAGGCGACAATAACTACATCACAATACAACAGAGCAGCAGCAGAGTTAACAGCGAGATGTTTTTTGATAAGCAGCGACAGAGTTAGAAGTTTGAAGTACAGGGAAGGGGTTAATAACAAGCGGCAGAAGAATCGCAGGGAAACCGCAGAAATGCAGCATGAACTCTGGTGAAACGAACTACGGTGAAGCTGTAACTAAAAGCAAAATGACAATAACAGCTGAAATTTAAAAATGCTGCTGGTATGAGAGGTGAAGGAGAGGTAGGCGACGCGGTGGAAAGTGGTGTACGCTGAGAGAGGGTTGTGAAGACAGCGTGTGAGCGAACGACAGAAAACCAACTGCACACTATACAAACAAACAAACAAAGCAGCAAACCAACAAGCCAACAAGCCAACAAGCCAACAAGCCAACAGGCCAACAAACAAACAAAAATAACAAAAAGCAATCCGTTAAGAAGCCATTGGGTAGACAAAGACTAAAACCTGAAAACAGCAATGAACCGACGTCGGCAGCGGCGTTGGCAGCGTTGACGACGCAGAGACTTAATAAAAACTAAATGCCGCAATTTCTGGAGTAAACAGAGCAAACAATTAGAGTCGCTGCAAGAGTGAGAGAGTGTATCATATAATGACACAAACAGCATAAGACAAAGAGAGACGGGGAGAGGGAAAGACATGTAATATATAGAAAAAGAAGCCAGGCTTGAGAGTAAAAGTTGAGAGAGCGCAGCGAAAGCTTAGCAGACTCTGAGACTAAGCAGTAGATCTATATACACATATACGGATATTTGTATGTATTTATGTATGAATGTGATCTTATGCATATAAAATATATTTTAAGTGTTATCATTGTGATGGAGATCATAAAAGAAAAACAAAAATAAAAATCTAAGACAATACATACAAATGTATGTCAACTGATTTGAGTTATTTATCAATATTCTCTTTCTTGTCTTCGATACAATGTTGAGCCTGTTAACGCCGCTGAAGAAGAAGCAACAATGTAATAAACAGTTATTGTTAAACAATAAATCAATGGCTAAACAGAATAGAAATATATGTGTAAAGGAAAATAGAGAAAAGTATAAAAGAGACTACAAACAAATTCTATATGCACACACACATATATACATGAAATACACACACATTCGCATAAAACGAAAGACTCAAGCAACAAACTAGAGATCAACATGAAAGCGCTCTCATACGTTGCTCTCTTATTCGAACTCGACACTTATACTTTTCGAACTCGCAAAGCTAAGCCCAAGCCGCAGCAACAGCTTGCAGCCGAAAACTTTGGTCAATCGTCAGTGAACCGTCGTTTGGCTCGGAGCGAAGCGCCTAAACATCGAACACGTACCCATATTCGTATTCATACTCGTACTCGTACTCGAACTCGATATCGATCTCGATTTTGTTTTAGATAAACGTTTCGTATATACGTAGCGTCTTCTTCTTGAACGAAGAACGAACGATTTACAAGAATAACCATTGTAATAATAATTGTAATAAAAATTCAAATTCAAATTAAATAATAATAGTAATAAAAGCAATAATAATAATTATAGCATCACTTTTACCCTTTCCATAAATAAATATATATATATATATATATATATATATATATATATATATATATATATATATATATGTGTATATATTTATGTGCATGCATGTATACAGTCGTATCTGTTAATCGTTGTGAGTGCGTGTTACAATTTGCATTTTGGGCATTTTCTGTTATTCGTTTGCGCTGAGTTTTCGCTTTGTGCCACCAAATTGAAACCGCGTCGCTTTGCGCTGCTGCAAATTGCTGCACTCTTCATTCGGTGCGGTGCGTGTTTTTACTTTTTGGCTATACACTTTTTTTATTTTTTGTCTTTTTTTTGGTCTTATCTTTAAAGAATTAAAATTATTATTGTTTCGCTTTTGGCTTATTAAATAATTTTTATTATTTATTTTTTTTTATTGTGTGTTCGTGTTTAAAGCATGTAACAAAGTGCTTGAAAAGTGTTTCAAAATATAAAAATAATAATAATAAAAAAAACGGCACAATTTCTGTTTTCCTATATTATTAACATTGTGTTTATAATTTCTCAACGGAAGATACAACAATAGAATATGCAAATAGAAAGCAACAAATTTGTTCAGCAAATAAAACAACAAAATGGAATAACTTTACAAGCTCAAAGAAGGTATGTATTTATGTGCATTTATATATATATATATATATATATGTGTGTGTGTGTGTGTAAGTATGTGTTTGTGCTTGAAAACGCATCTGCACAACCAAGAAAATCTTGCCTAGCACTTTGATTACTTAATTGATGAGAAGAAGAACAGAGAAAACCCATATGTGAACCAGAAGCACAATCATCAGAAACAGAAACAGAAACAGACACAGAAAACAAAAAACAGAACCAAAAACAATAACAAAAACAAAAAACAGAAGCAGAACTAGAACCTTACGGCTAATGAGCCAGTTTGTTATAGCAAAAGATATAATATGATTTGATTTTAGATTCGTATTCCTGCCCGTTAATATATATAATATATTCATTAATACATTTCTCTTTGATGACAATTTGCATATCGCATTCAGTTGGCTTTATGATTTAACTCGAAATTTGGAATTTGGGTCTCAATCTACGAAAGCTTTTCATAAAATACACATATATATATATATATATATATATACAAAAATAGATGAAATAAAGATAATAATAAAAATAATAATATAAATATCGTTAATTGTCTTTGCCTCTGAATAGACCATGTAACCCGAAATAACACTTGCTGCACGATTGAACTTTAAGCCGCATTCTTTGCTTTCTGCTTATGTTGTTGTTGTTGTTGTTGTTGTTGTTATTGTTGTTTATATTTTGGCTTTGGGCTTCAGTCTGTTGTCTATAGTCTCTGGTTTCTAGTCTCAGAGCTGTCTATATTAACCATGTTCAATGCTGGAACTGTGGCAAAAAACTGGCCAATTTTAAGCACTTCGTGGGAACTCACTGTTAACTCTTAAGTCTTAAGTCTTAGCTCTTTGCTTTTGGCTCTTGTCTTGGCTGGCATTTTGCTTTAGCGGCATACATTTTAGTATTTAGGTATTTTTTCTTGTGTACGTGTGTGTGTGCTTGTGTGTTTTGTTTAGTATTTTATGTATTTTAGTTGCCTAGGCTAAACTGGCTTTCAGAACAGGAATTTCCACTCCTACAACAAAACGCTATGTATAATTGACATTTTTGAGTAATTGCAAATATTTGTACTGCTTTTTTTTGGTTTATTTTTTAGTTTTTCTATTTTTTTTTATGGTTTTCTTAATTTCAAATTTCTTTGATTTTTAATCGTCAACAATTAAGGCCCCTCCCCAAAACCCAGTTTTAAAAAAAATTAAAATTAAATCAGAAAATACAAAAAAAATTTGAAGGAATATTAGACAAATATTTCCCGTCCAATGATCGTCACTTTCTTTGAACCAAGGGATCTTGGGTTGGGCGGTGTACTCGGTGCTTGTACGGTTTTAGTCTTAATCTTGGACGTGCAACTAGAACCGCAAATAGCAGCGGAACTGGAACTAGAACTGGCACTGGAACTGGTATCAGTAATTTTGTGTTTGCGTCGCCGCATGTCGCGCAGCTCATCGCGCAATTGCTCCTTATAGACCAGCTCACGCTTACACGCCTGCAGCTCCTCGACGCTGCACTGCTTTAGATGGCGTATGGTGCGAGAGACGAGGCCGTCGATGATATGGATTTTGGTACGAGACAAACGTGTGGGTTCCGCATGTCGACGGGTCAACTCGCTTTGGTATTGAAACAGTAAATAACCCACGCTGGGACGTGCACCACGACGATGATTGCTGCTGCCGCTGTTGTTGCCATTGTTGGTGCTGCTTTTGCGTAGGCTTTCCATATTTCAATCGTTTCTTGTATGTTGCTGCTGGTTGCAGTTGTAGCTGTTACTGCTTGGCAGTTTGTGCTGTGAATGATGTCCTCTTGTACTTTACCCGGATTATTTATATCTGGGGGCGCTTGCAAGTGCCTGATACCTGATGCCTTTGTTAATGCCTGTGCCGCTACCTGGCTACCTGTATTTGTTTTTTGACCCGCGCCACAAAGCGAATGTCCTTTGACCTGTTTGGCATATCATCGCGTAATTACATGGTGTTAAAGTGTTGCTGAGACTAGGTAAAACCCCGCTCGATCTATCGTAATGTTAAGATGTTAAATGTCTAACATCCTTTTTACCTTCTGCCAGTGTTAGTGTTTATCTTTGCCTGTGTGTGTGTATGTTTTTGGTTTAAAGTTGCATGTGTGTTGCGCGTACAAAACAGGAAAAGCACAGTAAGAAAATCTTTTGATTGACCTTTGCTTCTACATATGCACACCATATATATAAGAGAATTTAAAGACAAATTTTCATAAAACTAAAATAACAAAAACAAATCTTGAAATATAGTATGACCCCCTGAACATAAGCTACACATGGAGTATGTATTTTTTCTCTCGAACTTGACAATTTTGGCAGGTTATATTTAAAAAGGATCTTATGCCATTTCTTTGAGGGCTTAACGGTAATTTGGCGACCCTTTCCAATATTTTTCTTCACACTGAGTCGCACATACTTAATGCAGTTTGGATCCGGGATTTTCATATATTTTCCGCATAATAAGATGGTCTACCCGATCGTACATTTTTTGCTACGCCCACATATTTATTATATACTGGCTGACATTCAACTCAAGGATTAGTTTTCAATTAACTTTAACTTTATAATACAAAATGTTCTATATGATCTGAAACATTTTAATGACAGTCTTTAATATCTTATCATTTGGCATATTGTATATAATTAAATTATTCAGTTATTGATAATTCCTTAAAATATATACAAACCAACATTTTCTTTAATATCAGAAAATTGTTGATTACTGTTGAAAATTTACTGTTCATATTTTGTTTTAAATAGGCAAAACTTTAGTCAATAAAATTATAGAAGCTCATTTCCTTTTTTTACTTTGAATATTATTTATTTTATAATAAATATGTATGTGTATGTGTTTAATATGTAAATGTGTGCGTATGTGTTGCTGGCGGACAGAGCTAGATCGAATCGACTAGTCGTCCTGAACAAGAATATATATACTTAATGGCGCTTCAGATGATTATTTCCAGATGTTATATACTTTTCGATTTTACATATTTCCATTAGCTCCCTTCTTCCTTTTTTCGAAAGGCAAAGGGGCTAACAACAGCTACAACAACAACACTAAAATAAACAACAGTATTTATAATAATAATAATAAGCATAACAATTATAATAACGAATAGCGACGACCCTGAGCATTTCCAAGTGAAAGTTGACAGGGCTCAGTTGGGCTTAAGGTTATTTTATTTTATTTTTTATTTATTTTTATTATTTTTTTTTTTTTGCTTTTGAAGCTGCTTTGTACAGCGTTGCATATACTCTTGCCCATATATAGTATAGCATACACATACTGGGTCATATATTATAATACGTCTTTCATCTTCGGTGCTAAATGCTGGGCCCCCAGGGGATTTGAGGCAAACAAAACAAAAAAATGAAAAAAAAATACGATGAACGACCCACTAATTCATTTTGTTGACTTGATTATAATGTGTCTGTGTTTGAGGCTGGGGTTGGGGTTAGGTTGGGGCTGATGCTAAGCAACAGATGCATATGATGTCTGGGCAGGCATAAGTTTAGCAGCTCTTCTCCTCGCCCCACTCCATCCTCTCTGCAACTACACATTATCTTTGCACCACAAGCTCGACATGTCTTGTCTTGCTCATTGAGTGTGGCAACGCGTTGAACGCGTTGAATTGTAAGCTGTCTGCAAGCTGTCAAATGCAGTGATCGCTCTTTGTCCATTGGCCTCTGCTCGTTTACGCGTCTACTGCTGCCTTTGACCTTTGTTACCTGTAACCGCGTTTCTACCACTGCCACCAATACCACACCCAAGAGGCAATCCGTAACCCTGATGATGAGGCAATCTTTACATTTATATTTTTTTTTTTGGTTTATCATAAAACGCTGATGCGCAGCATTGGCCTAAGCCGGCGCGTGGTGTTTCCCAAAGGTTACTTCTTAATCCAACTAAGACGTATTTTTGTTATTCTATATATACATATACATTCCAGCTACTAGTTGCAATTATAAAAGGATTATGGCACTTTGTGACCTGCTGACTATCTGCTACCTTGCCTGACTCTATGTTTCACTCTCTCTCTCTCTCAGTGTGTTTCTCTTGCTCCCTCCGTTGCCTACTATTCAACAGTTATCAACAGTCACTTGCATATTTCATTATGAGGCACATTAATGAATTACCTGGAAAATGTTCAAGTGTAACAAGGCACAGACACAATTTCCAACATAATTCCCTTTAACTTTTATGACTGTAACTTTATGCTAATGAGACAAGGAGATACTACATGCCACACAACACATGTGTACGCCAACATACACTTACACACACACATCGTTATTATTGTCTCTCAAGTGTTTAACAGATACACAAAATATACCTAAACAAATAAAGAAAAATATAACAATTTTAGTTGACAACAAAGTGTGGAATCTTGAAAATTATTCTATAAGTTCCTCAAACTTGAAAGACTTTTCAAGCTCAATAATATCCAGATACATAATTACATTAAACTGAATATCGTTTATGGAATATCGTATATAGCAAATCGTATATTTTTGGAAGAATATCATAAATTACATGGATAAGCATAGAAATTACTATTATCTCGTTAATTTATTATATTTTATCGTATAGTATATATTGTAAAGAATATACTCCAGAGTTGACCCATTTCTTCACTTAACATGCTCTTTCATGCTTCGTTAAATACTCTGTGAATACTATGTGTGTGTTTGTGTATGTGTGTGTGGTGGTATTTGGTTCACATCTGTTGAATTTGCGTTTTACTGGTTTCTGGTGTATGTTGATCATTGCGCTTATTTGTACATATTATGGATGGCTAACCAAACGGTTAGGCTTTAAAGTGGATTAGGCCGGATTAAGTCGCGAAATATTTTGGCACAAATATTTACAGTTCCCTGACCTGCTCTCCGTTGAAGTATGGAATACAGCTAATAATAATCAGGTAATATTCTGTGTAACGAGCTGCAGTCAACAGCAACAGCAACACCAACAACAACACTTTCACTTGATCATCAACCAGTAGAACCACTCAAAAAGAAGTGATAGAAACTATTTCGCACTCTCTTTATATGACTTTTCTCTATTATAACATGAGAAAGATGACGTTTGATATCAAAGCAAAGATGATCTCAGGCTGGGATGATACAGGAATGCAAAGAATTCTATGTTGTAACAAGAAACAGTTAAGAGAAGGAAGAAGTTTGGGAATATGAAATTGAATAGAAGAATAATTGAAAATTATTTTGTTTTGTGATTAGAAGTCTTAGGTAAGACAACGCTTTGGGATTGCATATTATATTTATTAAAAACTTGTTAATTTTATGGTCTATAAATTAAAAATAAACGCTTCGGGCCATAAAAACTGGTAGCTGAATCAGCAAACGCCGCCAACAAAGGCAAAATGTAAACTTCTCAGAGTCAGACTTCCAATCGAACATTGAGACGGACTCGGACTCAAAACGAATCGAGACAAAGATAAATATATAACATAAATATATATTTATATATATATATATATATATATATATGTATAAAGTCGTTTGCATTGAACAAAAGTAAATGGCTTAAAGCTGAGCAAAATGAATTTTATGTTAACGGCAAACCAAATCCAAAATATAAATCAAATTCAAAATAAAAAACAAAAAGCAAAAAAAGTAACAAAAATATAATTTAAAATTTAAAACTGAAAACTGAAAGCTGAATCTCAAGCAAGTTCCCTGAACGAGCTGCGTTTTTTTATGTTGTTGGTCAGCAACTTAATTAGAAATTGCAAATTGCAATTAAAAAGAATTTTTATATATATTTAGTATACAATATATAGATATAAATATATATTATGTATATATATATATATATAACTATATAAGTATATAGCTAACTTGGCTAACACAACAAACCGAAACAAGTTCGTTGCATAAATTAAACAACGCCAAAGCCAATGCTGAAGCCAAAACGGGCAGCCAAAGAGGTAGAGAGAGATAGCAAAGGTCAGAGTTTATTAAAGCCAACTAAAACTCAAGAAGTATTAATCTATGCTCAATATAATGAATATTGTACACCCTTTCCCATAGCTCCCAAGAAATCTACAAACAGCAAATCCATCGCCTTTTCCATTGAACTGCAAGAATCGGATATAACTAATTATATAATTATAACTAATTATGCAATTGATTAAAATGATATAATGCCTATACCTCTCTTAGATCTACTATGTAAATATATACATATATAGCGTTGAAGGTCATACCACAAAATGTCTGATAAATACTGGTATACTTTTCGAAAGGGTATTACACAAAGTTAGCAACAAAGACACGAAATAAATAAAAAGCTGCTATTTTTTTTGTTGTTGTAGATTTATTTAATTTTTTTTCTTCTTTGATATAAGTTAACTTGTTGTTGGCTTCTTGAAGCTGCAAAATTTATAACGTGACATTGTTAAATTTATGTGGGCAAAATGTTGTAATAAAACTTGGCCGAAACTCAATCACAGACTCAATGTCTGTCCATTTGTCTGGGTTAACTGGCGCCAAAGCTTAACATAATTGTATACATCAAAGCCGAATTCCAAATCAATAATTGACTTCATTTTATATATATATATATAAATAAGTATATATATTTATATAATTAGTATTTCAAGTTGTTAAATAACTTGACCTGAACTCTATGAACTTTGCTACCAACTTTGCTTTGGCAAACATGCAAAGGTTTTTTATTGACCAAAATGAAATTGGCTTAATGCAGCCTTGAAAGATTGTGCAAACCAATAAAGACGGATTTGGAATTAAAAAGAGATAGATATATAAAAATTACCATAGTTTTATAAATATTCAATCAAAGTAATGTTATGTGGAAAATTTGTTTCAGTTGCTCAATCTGATTGCTATTGAAGGATCCTATTTAATGCCAGAAATTGTCCTTGATAACTGAATGTTTTGTTCCTAATTCTAAGCTATTCAACTTGGTTTCTTACTGCATTAAAGAATGCCGAAGCAAGTAGACTCTAGATAGCTCCACGAATGAAAATTTGTAGCTAGTCTTTGGCAGCAAAATCATCAAATCACGATTTGAGCACCGTTTGATTGACATGCAGACAGCAGCAGCAACAACAACAACAGCAGCAATAAAACTTATAAAAATAACAACAAATACAACAACATAAGATTGTTCATAATTAAAGCCAAAGAGCTTGAGGCAAATAAACAAAAAACACACAAAAAACCATAACAAAAAAGAAACACAAATTTTGCAACGATTCTTCTGTGGGTCGCGCCGCAAAAAGCAAACGGCAAAAGGCAAAAGGCAAATGCAAATTGCAAAAGCAAAAGAACTAAACGACCAGCAAATTATCTTAGACCTGTAACAGTATATATATATATATATATATATATTATATGAATATATATATATATATATATATATATATATATTATATGAATATATGTATATGAATGTTTGTATGTAAAAACAGTTACATAGAAAACACGCACACTCGGCCATTGTGAAATGAAACGAAGCGAAGCGAAACGGAGTGAAGCGGAGTGAAGTGGAGTGGATTGGAGTGGATTGGGCCAGACTGCTTATTAACGCATAATTAGCATATTTAGTCTTGCTTTAAGATTGAACCACAAAACAATTTCAGCTCTCAATCGCTCCAACGCTCCAACATTCCATCACAATGGGCAACCATGCCCCTGCCCCTTGTGCCCACATTGATATCTCCATGGCAATCAACCTGCCCCAACTTGTGTCGCCTCGTTGTCGATTTGTCACACAATTTCACAGTAAATACCAGCTCAACATCTCCAACCACATCACCTCAACCCCTGTAATCTCCATACATAATTGTGTCTGGGTCTCGGTTTCCATCCTCCTCCATTCGTGGTCATTGTAAGTAAAGCCTCATTTAGTTGCCGCACTCTATTACTTGAACCAATGCGAACTAACAACCTGCCGCCCACCTTTATGTTGCTGTTGTTGCTGGTGTTGTTCATAAAGCGAATGGAGCATACCCAACAGCAACAGCAACAGCAACAGCAACAACAACAACAGCAACAGCAGCAACAAACCCAACAAGTAAACACCCGACAATTGTCGCTTTGACATTTAACTACAATCACTTTTTAGTGGTCTTTCGCTGCTTGAATGAATGTTTATCACAAACGGGTATATCTGTTGTGTGTAAATTCAGATTGAAGTCTTTTATATTAAAGCAGATTCATTGTCAACTTATATCTCTTAAATTGTATATATATCGTATGATATTCGATTCGTTTATAGGGTAACTGGCATTCGCTCTTTCTGCTGGGTAATTACAACTGTTGCTGTTGTTGTTGCATTCATTCGACGACATTTTGGTTTGTCAGTCAGTTGCGGTGGGCAACCCACACCCCGCATACCACACACACCCCGTTCCACCAGCTTATTATCTAACTATCTGACTCAGCCCCGTTTCCACCCCGAGGAAACTTGTTCTAATTAAAATATGCGCACTTTTTCAAGGTGTTTGTTTGTTGGCAATTAAATTGAAAAATCATTTTTAAGTTAACTGAAGAAAAATAGAAGCTGACCAGGTTAATAAGTTTGCCATTGAGAAAGCATCAATTGCGTTAAGGAAATAAATCAAGGCAATATGCAAATCTCAGTTGTAACAACTATGAAAGGCAGTTACTCCTACATAGGCATATTGCAGCCATAGAATGCTCTACGAATTAAGGGGTGGTGGGGGCTATAAACCATCTAAAATTTATGTTAAGATTTGTGGCTAAGCTCAGCTCAACTCCTTGGCCAGGCCTAAAATCATTTTTAAAGGTGTGGCTTCTGGTAAGAAACGGCATTTTTGTTAGCCCGTTTCAACTGTTGGTTGTTGGCTCCGCTTTGTGGCTTTTGCTGTTGCTGTTGCTGTTGCCATAACTGTGGCTGTGTTTGTGTTTCTTTTTCTGTTTGTAGTATTGTTGTTGCTGGTTGAGGCAGCAGGAGAGGGAGAGAGAGTGGGAGTTGCTGTGTAGGTGTATGAGCAGGCGTGGGTGGTTTTCGACCATAAATGCTGAAATGGTGCTGGTTTACATTCAGTGAATGGAGTGTATCCAGTGTTGTTGATGTTGTCGAAGCTGTTGTTGTTGCTGTTGCTGCTGTTATTGCTGTTACTTTAACCTGAAGCCTGTTCATAACTTTGGCATTTACAATACAATTTCCATACAAGGGAGGCTAAAAATGTCGCAAAGCTTGAATGAATAGTTGCTTGCAGGCGGATTGCTTACCTGAAAGTAACAGCAGCTACAACAGCAACTGCAACAGCAGCAGCAACAGGCATTACGAGGTATGGGACAGCATCCAGGCTACGATTGAGGCCTTTTCTTTATTATATTTATGTATGCATTGCATTGCATTTGTTGCTCATTTGCATTTGTTGCTGCTGTTGCTGTTGTTGTTGGTGCTGCTTTTTCTGTTGCTTGTGACTTGACGTTTTAGTTGTCATTATTGTTGCTGTTGGTGTGCTATTGCTGTTGCCTCTGTAATGCAATTTGCTGCAAAATAAAACTGTACAAACCGAATGCTGTGCATTTGCCAATATTATATGTTATTTTATTAAAAAACACACACTACTTCCACTCCGGCCGGAAAGTCTACAATAGATTCAACATCTTCCTCCTGTAGATAGATATGTGCAGTTCGGGACTTAAGGCCCGCCTAAGCACTAAAAACCGCCGTATGGTCTTCCGTCCTTGTATGCGCTCACATTTAAGTTATTTTGTCGGTAAGCAGGATGCGTGTCAAAGAGGAACGCTTTACACAGTCCGTCTGGTGACTCTTTAGTCGCCTCTTTGCACAAGCCTAGTTAGCTGGGTTGGGATTCTTAACCCACCATCACTGGGGTCGGGGCAATCACGACTAACGGATCGATATGGAACCCCTACTGATGCCGATAAAGTCCTTTGGATCCCTCGGGGAATGCTCCTATTCTAGTGAATAGGATCCGATCAAACAGCTTGCCCAGCACTATTTGGGTCCCCCTTTCCTTTCAGCAGCAGAACCTGTTTCGTATTGGATATGGTTTCTTGGAAACTAGCGCTTATACATGTCGGGGTACTGTGTGTCCTATGAGCTTCCCTTGGCTTTAGGCGCAAGTCTCATTTTCCTATGGCACTTCGCCCTTACGTGCCTTATTGCCTCCTCGACTCTTCATGATTGCGTTGCAGGTTGTTTTTAGCATTTTGGTAAGCTCAGTAGCCTTGATGGAGTGTCAAGGCCTTCTATTATATCATCATGGGTTTGTCCAGTTTTCTGAGGTCCCAGTCCCGACCCAGTAAGTTTCTACACAGTTGGGGTATCTGATTTGCGGACTGGGCACTAAATGCAATAAGTGCATGGTCGCTCAGGGTGACATCCTCTACTACATTCCAATTTGCGTTCGGCACCACTGATCTGCTGACAAACGTAACGTCAATGAATGAAGAGCCTCTGTCATTGTTAAACGTCGGTTTGACGCCATCATTCAACAATACTAGGTCGAATGTGCACATTGCGTTAATCAAAGTTTTTCCCCTAGGGTTAGACTTCCGGTATCCGTATTCAGTAGCCCACTCGTTGAAGTTTGCAGTTATGATTACAGGGTGGCGAATTCTTGCGTGATCTACGAGTAGTTCCAATATTTCAGTAAACTGCTCCAGGTTATCACTCGACGGGGTGTAGCAGCTGTAGAAGTGCAAATCACTTCCTTTGACGTAAACAAAGCCACGTTTGGGAAGGGACAGTATCTCGTGAAAGTAAAGTAAGGCTCAGGAGCATGACTTCTACCTTATGTTCCACTGCGGTTTAATCCAACAGACTCTATGGAGCCGAGCGATGGTTGAGCTGGGTTAATTTAATTTGAACCAGCATGGTGACGTAAATTAAGTCTGTGTGTGTGTGTTGCCTGGGAACTTAACAATTGACAACATGAACAATTCGTTCGTTGCTGCTTTCGTTATAGCTGCTGCAGCATGACGTTGTCGTTTGTTGCCACACATATTGTTGAAGTGCATTTTGCTGCCGTTTGCTGTTGCCGTTTGCTGTTGCTGTTGCTGATGTTACTCGCTTTTTGTTTTATTGTAAGCTATGCGGGTGTGTGTATCATGCGATGACAACGAAACTTCTACAGCTGCTTCTGATTCTTATACTGTTGATGTTGTTAGTGTTGTTGAGTGTTGCTGTTATTGCTGAGAGCAAGTGTAGAAGCAATTATGTTTACTTGTACTTTTGCACATACAATTGCTACTTGCACTTTCCAATTATTGTCAATTGCTGCTGTGCTTGCTGTAATCGCCGTCGTCATCGTCATTGTTGTCGTTATCGTTATCGATTGTCATCGACTGGACGCCATTTTGCATATTCATTCATTTGGTAACCAAAAGTTAAATTGACATCGATAATATCGCAACAGTTCTCATTATCATTTGCATATGTTACACATTATTTATTGTATATAATATATAAATATATATGTGTGTGTGTGTATTTAACGCATTTTCTTCAAGCTTAACGAATACACAAAAGGTAAACACAAAGAAAATATAACTCATACGCAGAGATAACCTCGCGCTTGCTTGCTCGCATTGTTACTCGTTGCTGTATTTATAGCACTTACGTGAGAGACTTTTATTTATGTGACAATTGCTTTTTGTTTGTTTTACATATATATATATATATATATATATATATATATATTATATGTACTATATACATATATGTATGCATCTCATTATTTTATTCGTTTTCTTCGTCTTCTTTTGTCTCTTTTTTTTTGTGGTTGTTGTTATAATTTTGATTATGTTCGCTTGTAATTTATATGCTTTGAAATTGTGCAAGAAATATTTGCAAAAAAACGTTTATTGCCAATGCTTTTTTTCTTTCTTTATTTCATTTTCTTTTTTTTTGTCATTTTTTAAGCCCCTTTGCCTTTTGAAAAAAGGAAAGACGGAGCTAATGGAAATGTGTAAATTCGAAAAGTATGTTGCAGGTAGAAATAATCATCGGAGACCCTATAAAGTATATAAATTCTTGATCAGGACGACAAGAGGAGTCGATCTAGCCCTGTCTGCCTGTCCGTCCGTCTGAATGAACACCTCAAAGAAAATAAAAGCTAGAGCAACTAAATTTGGAAACTAGATCTCTTATTTTCATACACTATACAGTTTAATTTTTGAATTCCGACCACCCTCCCCCCCCCGTGACCCTTGGTAGTATGAAAAACACGATTATTAAACGCAATTTTCAATGGATCGAATTTCTTTTTGGCAAACATAATAATTAGACCATTATTAAAATATTTTGTGAATTTTGATAAGTTTTTTTTTGAAAAGCCTGGAAGCTATACAGCTTAACGTGTAGTACTGTGTATATGTGTGTGTGCATGTCTGTGTATGTAGGTAAAGGAGTTCTTGCAGTCGAATGAGCTCAACTACAGCTTTCTTATTTTCAATTGCTTGTATTCGTAATGAGTCACCCTGTATGCATTCAGTGGGGAAGCCTTTTAAGTGCAACTTGTTCTTTCAATTCAATGATTTTCATTGCATAGGGTTGAAAGCAGTTTTTACTTGTAGATGTTAATACTATATATAGATATATAGCTTATATAACAGATTCCAATGATTTACTTGAAATACTTTAAAGGAAAAACCCAAAATAAAACTATTTAAAGTTGATTTCATTAAACTTAAATCGCATCGAATCGAAAAGACTTTAAATAGATATATATATAACATTGCAGTTAGTTTTGCAGCAACCCTCGCAGCACACCATACATTATACTCTGTGTTGCTCTGACTGAGAATAATTCAATTTACCTTCTGTTTTGCCTGTTAGCGTTGCATTGCTGTTGCTGTTGGTGTTGCTGTTGTGATTGGCCAACAATGGGCAGAGCCGAGTAGGAATATCATTTTCGCATTTTGATGTCCGATTACAGTCATGGCAATAAAAACAACAGCAACAACAACAGCATTACAATAAAGAAGAAGAATAGTAACAACAACAACAACAATAGCAGGAGCAATAACTAGAGCAACAAAGCATGACAGCAACAATGCAAAGGTACAAAAACCCAACAACAGCAACAGCAGCAATAGAAACTATTATGACAGCAATTTGTTGCACACACTTACACTTAGACACACACACAGACTCATACACACGCATATCTACACACATATTTGATTTTGTGAGAGAGAATAGATAGAAATGTATCTTTGGCGCAAAGTTGTTGGCTATGAAAAGTGGATTTGCTCCAGAAGATTTCAGTAATCTTGTTCGTTCCACTTGGTCGCTCAAGTAAAAATTTATGAAGCCCCATTAGAGTCAGATGATCATAGGGCAGGGCTAACATGGCTAACACATGGCTAACACTTGGCTAACACATGGCTGTTTTTATTGTGTGTTGTTGCTGTTGTATCTAAGCTTTGATTTGCCTACTGCACACAAAGTTTTATTAACTTGTAACAGCTGTGGCAGGCTCTGTTGAAGATCTTGATAGAGTTACTTAAAGTACTTGTACTTTGGTAAGAAATGTGGCTAAGAATGTAACGCGCGAGTAGCCAAACTGTAAGCCAGTAATATCAGAGTCTAACTAAGCATTTAAATATGTGGCATGTGTATGTATATGTTGCAATTTTGCAAGTTCAATAGATTGCATTGTCTCTGCGATTTCCATGGCAAAAATATAGAGAGATAGAAAGAAATAAAAAAAAATGAAAGAAAGAAATAAAGAGTGAAAAAACAATGCAAATACTTATGAGGCTGGAGTCAGAGTCTTTTGGTTGAATGAATTGGTAAATTAAAGATTGCCGCAACTCATTTGCATCCCAAGCAACTCATTGCCCAATCTCTTTGGTCCAATGGGCGTTGACTCTGCCACATAAATAGCTCCTGCTATCTATACTTGTTGTTGTTATTGTTGTTGTTATGTTGCAAGTGCGGCAAAGCCATATAACAAATATTAATGACAAAGTTGTCAGCTCTGTCATCATCATCATCATCATCATCATCATCATCATCATTATTATCAAGCCTTCTACATTCGCATTCATTGAGCTTAAATGAACTTTTGTGAAATTTATACAGCTTTTGGGCCTTTTGTTTTAGCCAAAATATTGCAAAAAAGGGCCAACAACTCATTGCAATGTTGAATGTTAAATACCTTTTGGGCCCACAGTGAATTTGCGGCGTTAAATTGGCAATTTTTTTGATTTTTTTGAATTTTCCACAAAGTTTTTATTTAATTAAATGAAAAATTGTTTTTCGCATTGCAAAACTTTTCTTTTTGTTTTTGTTTCTTTTATTTTTTTTTTTGATTTTTAATGCAATTTTCAGTTTTACAATTGACGCAAAATATAATTAAATGCGTTCATGCCCCAAAAGCATAAACTGCACGGACTATATTTTCAACCCAGAGATACCCTGTAAACTGCCAGTTGAATTCTATACAGAAGAGTTTAAATATTTGTATAGTACCTATAACTATAATTGTTAGAAACTGAGAGCTGATACTATACCTTAACACCATTTACAGGGTATAACTAGAGTCGAGACAAACACAGCTCAGTTCTGTATCTGGTTTTTCAATCTTTTGAAACGCGTTCAATCAATGGATTGCAAATAAAATGCAAAATGCAAATTTTTATTACATTAAACAACAAATTAAAAGGTTAAACTAAAGCAACAAAGGCAACAAACAATAAAGAACACACAAATTTATAGTAAAATGGGTTTGCCCGACTATAAAATATCCCTGCTATTAATAACAAGACCTTAACTGCACTTTAGGAGCCTAAATATTTATGCGAATTTGATGTTAATTTTATTATTTAATTGAATTAAGTGGGATTTAAAGTTAATGAATTGGATTTCGATTTCGATTAGAATTGGGATTAGATTAGATAATCATAATCATAATCAAAATCCAAATCATAATGACAATGATACACTAATTTTATTTGAAACTCATTTGAAGCTATTAGCGAATGAGCTAATGATATAACCAGTTCTATTCTATTCATTAGCAAATTATCATTGCTTGAAACGATTAATAATCCTCTATTATATAGCCAATATTTATATCAGTTTATCGGCTCTACATATATATACATATATATCATTAGGAAACTGTTTGTCGAAGCCCACCAAAGCTGGAAAATTTGCATATGAAAAGATGGGAAGAAAAGGAGTTAATAAAGAAGTTCGTATTATATTAAAACTGCTAAGGAATATGCCTAGTGTATACTTAATATAAAGAAAGAGTATTTACATATTCATTTCGAGTTTTGCATTAAAATTTCCTTTACTTTTGTGGGACATTTAAAGTCATCTATTGCCCATTGCTGCTGCTGTTGTGTATTGCATTCTGCGGCCGTTCAGTGCTTTGTATATCTATCTCAATCAATTCCGATGGATCTCTCTCTCTCTCTCTCTCGGTCTCTAGCAGACTTGTGACTCTCTCTATCTCTATTTTTTATATGGACATATATATATACTTCTTTTCCTGATTGCATTTGCTTTGATTTCTGCTGTCAGCAAAGAGCCACAAGAAAAAAAAACACACTCAAAATATTGCAAAAAACCAAAGCAAAGACACACACTGAGACTGTTGCACACACACAGGGCGTGTTGTGCCTTTAACTTTGTTTATTCATGCAAAATTTATCTATATCTTTCTTACTTTCACTTGCAACAAAAACGAAAACAAAAAGAAACCAAATGAAATAAAAGTAAAGAAAAGCAAAGAAGAAAAAACTGAAAACAAAAAAAAGTGCAACAAATTATTTAAACATTGCTTTGGGGCGACCACCCACAGGGCTAATGGCATTTGGCCAAAAAGCGATACGCTTTGGGCTGGCCGAGGGCCAGCGGGTGGCATCTTTCACCTGTCAACCAAACATTCAACCGTCCAAGCAACAACCGACAAGCAACATGCAGCAACTATCAATCTGTCATATCTCAGCCTCATTATCGTCTCTGTTTACTCACTTTGTGCTGTAAATTGTGTTCATCGAACGGTTGATTTCTTGATTTCTAAAAATTTTCCTAATGAAGCCGGCAAATGCAGACCGGCCAGTGCAGTGGCAACTGTTATGTTGACCATGGCCAACGGATTGTCTGAGTGAGTGTTTGAGTGTCTGAGCGTTGTTGTTAACTTTTATGATTGTTGGCCATTGCATAGTTTTATTATGGATGTCTTGGAAAATCAACAGCAACACCAGCAACAGCAGCAGCAGCAACAACAGCAGCAGTAAATAGAAAACATGTCAAGCAACAATGCCACAAGTAAAACCAATAGAAAATTGAATATAATCGTTGGTGCGGGGTAGCTCCTGCTGAGGTGGGTGGGTGGTTGGTTGGGTGAGCAGACTGTTGATCTATGTGCGTATGCCATAAATCTCAACAATAACAACATCGTTTGCCACTTGGGGCAGACACCAAGCTGCAATTGGTCCGACCAACAGCATGCAGACAGATTTCACTTGACACACAGAGCTAAAGTGGGAGATAAGGAGAAAGAGGGAGAGAGACAGAGAGAGAGAGAGGGAGAGCGAGAAACATAACTACTTTCTAGGCAATGTCTGTTGTTTCTTTGCTTGTTACCAATTTCAATTGTTGCAACATGAGAAATCCGTTTTAACTTTATTAAACTCAAAAAGAAAAAAAAAATTATTACAAAACTTAAAACCATTTTATGCACCCAATCAGATAACCACCCAACCACTGAACCACCCAACCAACCAACCACCCATTTGATACACTCAGCTATCTTCTGTGACTCTTTATGACCATTTTATAACTGTTAACTTGGCATAAAACTATTTACAGTCAGCAAATTAAAAGCAATCGACAATTGCCATTGTTTATTTGTTATGCTACTGCCACGCCTTTCCGATAAATCTTGCACGCCCACTCAACCAACACAGCAGTTTGTTGCAGCAGCTTCATATTAATATTAACTATCTGTTATTATTGCTGTTTACCTATTGACTATTGATAATGTTGCTGTTGTTGTTGTTGTTGTTGTTGTTGCTAGAGTTGTTGCTGTTGTTGTATAAGAGCAAGGCAAGGCAGCAACTGCTAGCATTTAATGCTGAGCCTTAGGATTCACTCTAAAACAAAGTTAAGCTGACATATACACACTCGTACTTATACACACATACAAACACCCTCACATACACACACACACACACACCAACACGCACGCAATAGGCAGTTTCCGTCTTCTGTATGAAGCGGCTCAGAGCCAACGCTGCGTCGCGCTTTAATGTGCTTGGAGATTGTTAAAAGAACAAAAGTAGATCGATCCCATTATTAATGCTTATCGAGCATCTGGACATATTTATGCTAATATAGATTCTTATATATGTATTTATATATAGATATATCTATGTATGTATGTTTGTATGTATTGTAACTTCCTTTGTGTTTGCCTTAAACATTTTAACCCACTTTCGGTGATAAAAAGCAGCAACAACCGAAAACGAAATGTGTGAAAGACTTAAGTAAATATCACTCGCCTATATATATACATATATATATTTATATAAATATAGGCTAGTGATATTTACATATATATATATATATATATATATATATATATATATATATTGAAAGCTTTCTTTTATATGCAATTGCAGCGGATGCCTGAAATTAACTGCTGCTTAGTAAGAGTTAGAGTTAGAATAGTTTATAGTTAGACTAGAGTTAGACTTATACTATAGTGGATAGTCTATGTGTTGAAGTATTTTGTTTAAATTTAAAGACCTGAAGATTCTGTTAAGCAAATTTTCAAGTGCCTTAGAAAGTTATAACTTTCAACAAAAGATTTAAGAGCTCTTTTTTACATTTACATGTAAAAATAGAAATAGTAACAGAAACGACAGCAACAGCAACATGCAACAGCATTCACCTGAGGTCTAGAAAGGTAGCACAGCCAAAAGCTTTCACAACTGAAATCTGTTTTTTTTTTATTTCCATTATTA
This sequence comes from Zygothrica quintamaculata, assembly GCA_037044455.1. NCBI lineage: Eukaryota > Metazoa > Arthropoda > Insecta > Diptera > Drosophilidae > Zygothrica > Zygothrica quintamaculata. The sequence continues at coordinate 147,164 of JBAMBS010002019.1, forward strand.
TTTTCCATCGAATAACCAAATTTTGTTTGGGAATTGCATGTGAGCATATGAGTAGGAAAGAGATGGCAGCAACAGTTACACTTGCACTCATGAGAATTGCATAGAAAGGTCTAAATTCCATCTCTCTCTCTCTGTATTTATTTCTCTCTTTTACCGTAAAACATGTTGTCTGTTTGTTTTGAACTAACAACAACAACAGCAACGAAAAAAACAGTTGAAAAATAATAATAAATATTTACATTGAATTTTATCTGGTGTCGTGCAGCTTGTTAAACATTCAAAGCTATATACACATGTGGCTATATGTATATATATATATAAAGATATTTACTATATAGAAAAAGCATTTAAAAAACCATTAAATTTATATCGAAATGTTAGCTTTTATGCGCTAGACTTTGTCAGCTGAAAATTCCATATTGATTAAAGTGCAAATAATAAACAAAAAAATTTATTTTTTCTCTTTTACCTCTTGTTTTTTTTACAGCGGCGGCATCGATCAATAGACATTTATATATATATAAAAACAGGTGAGTGTAGAGAAGAAGTAGAGTGCGAAAGGGAGGGGAATTGTTGCCTTAAAAAACAAGTGAGAGGGTTGTAGACGGGTGTATCCGACTACGAGCAACCCATTTGCCAACATACACACACACACTTATACACAGTTCTATACGCAGTTTGAGCTGTTGCGCGCGCCTTTTACCTCCCCCCGCGCTCCATAGCGCGGGTCACTCGAGTACAGCTTTCTTACTTGTTCCTCTTTTCAAAAGGCAAAGGAGCTAAGAACAGAGAGCAGCAGCGAATTGGGACAGCGAGACGTATAAATAACCCAAACATGCCAGGTAAACAATAAGAGAAATACGAGAGGCGAAAGACAGGAACAGAGGGAAAGAGAAAAAGAGTGAGAAAGCCCGAAACGGAAAACTCAAACCAGCACTTAGAATGATAAACAAGAAAAGAGAGAGAGAGAGCGGTGACAGAGCATGCTAGGATTAGCGAGAAGTGCAGAACTGTTGACCAAGCTAACACTAGGGCCAATACTGTGACTAGGCGTAAGGGCAAAGGTAAGTGGAAAGGTAAAGCTATGGGTTAGGGTAAGCAGCAGTTTAAAGGTTGTACGGGGAGAGGGGGTGTTGCAACTAGGTGCCTGCCCTCCTTCTGGATAGCCACGGGCATTGGGCAAAAAGAAAGCGCCTGCCATACAGATACCGGTTCTCAGTCAGTCCGATAGAGAGGAAAACAGCGGGGCAGGTTTTTTTTCCTCTGAACTAATGCTTAGGAGGGGGCAAGGGCAGTGTGTGCGTGTATATATATGTGTGTGTGTGACAAATCAAGCGAGAACTAAAAAAACCCCATGCGAGAGTCGCGCGAAACGTCAATGGCCAACAGAGCAGCTGAGAAACTACTACTGCAACTATAAAGTACAGTGGGGTCTCACTATAAGCAACACATACTGAGTATTAACACAATAAACTTTAATATTTGTTTCACTTACAACTTAATCTTAAACCTAATCTAATTAAGCTTATACTAGAACTAAGAATTGACACATGCTGAGAGCCTAATAATAAATGTTGAAGATTGTATATGAATTGCTTTAGGCAGTGCTCACTGTAGTAAACTCTGCGTAATGCTTGCAGGAAATTGGAAACAAAAAACTTGCCACTTGTTGTTGCTGCTGTTGCATATTCTTAAGGTTCACAGCTGCAACTGTGGTCAGGGTATTCGGTTTTTTTTAGCTTTTTTCCGCTTTTTCCACTTCTTTCGTGTGATTCTTTTCCCGCATCTCTTCTTTTATATTTTCCTACTCTTCTCTCTATATTATTATTAACCTCTTTGCATTTAGAAAAGGCAAAACCGGAGCTAATGGAAATGTTGAAAATCATAAAGTAACAGCTAGAAATAATCATCCCTAACCCTATTAAGTATATATATTCTTAATCAGTACGACTACCTGAGTCAATCTAGCCTTGTCCGTCTGCTGTCTGTATGTATGTCTGTATGGTTGCCTGATGTTCAAAGACTATAAATGCTTTTCGTAGTTGAGATCACCCGACTGCAGCTATTTTACTCGTTTTTTTTTGGGCCTGTCAGTCGCCGTGGCAAAGTACTTAGCTGTCAGTTGCCCAGCATTTGGATTCCAAGCTTCCTTCGGCTGACCGTTGCAAGGAGTCAACGTTAGTTGCTCCTTGATGATTTATGCTCCTTTATGGCTTATCGCCTAAACTGCTGCTACAACCTAGACTTGATTATCTATATCTTCAACCTAACCTGAACTAAACTGAACTGAACTGAACGAAGTGAACTTGAAACTGAATTTGAGTCCAGACATTTGCATCTATTACTTGCTGGTTACTGTGTTGCCTCATGTTGCTTAAGTAGCCTCCGTTGTTGCCGCTGTTGCTGCTGTTTCTGCAGCTGGCGTTGCATGTTGCGCTTTAATATATCACGGTATTGGCACTCACGATTCAGTATGCTACGCTGCTGATAGCTGGGCGCCTCCAACTGCATTGCCCATTGGTGTTTCATTTGGCCGATCAGTTCTTTGGTCAGCTGCAGCTTGGTGCATGCCACGTTCATCACCCGACGGCTGCGCTTTGGACGCTCCAGCTCCTGTCGATGCAAATACAATGCATAACACACAGATTCTCTACTATTAGTCGACATCTTTCTCTCTCTCTATATATATATATATATATATCTTAGCAAAAATCTGCAGGCTCAAACGCTTCCGTTCGCTTGCCCTGAAGCAAATGATGCAATCTTCGCGGCTGCAAGAGGGTTTTATGCAATGGCAGGTAAGCGTTGTGGCAGTGTGGTAGGGTGGCAGGTAGGACTAGGAAATGGCTTTATGTTGGCTGTTGGAGTATATGGACTATATGCACACGTGCAAGATAATTATGCCAGGTATCCAGGTATATATATACCTAAGTTACCTGTAGAAGTGGCTAAGAGCCAACTGATTTGGAGAGGTTCTTGCCACAATTTATTCTTATATGCCACGCTATGAATTATGAATATCTAAGGCTGGCTGTTTGCGAGGTGTGCTTAAAAAGTTGAGCGTGTACTCCCAAATATAATCAAGACAAGTAAGAACGCTGTAGTCTGGTGTATACGACTACGAGAATCGAATCTAGCTCTTATAGTGTATGAGAAACAGGCGTTCATACAGACAGACGGACAGACAGCAGACAGATAGGGCTAGATCGACTCGGCTAGTCGTACTCGATTACTTCCAGCTATATATCAAATACCCAACGTTGATTATTGATCTATTTTACTTGTCTTCCTTCTACTTGCCCAGCGTTTCTTCTCAGCTGTTCCTTTGATCTTTTTTTAAATCCCTTGGAACAATTTGATATAGGCGAAAACCTGGTTTCTTCTATTATTCCAATTTTGCTTTATAGTTTGTCTTTATCTTTTGTTTCTTTTAGTTGCGATTGGTAGGAAACTTTGTTGCCTTGATTTGAGATAACCACTTGTTGGCCTCCTCATTGGCTTCTAGCTGTGCTTATTGTATTGTTACCAATAATTAAGTATCCGATCAAGTTTATGCCTCTATAAAAATATATATAAATATGTATATGTATATATATATACATATGTAGATAATGAAGTTAAACTCTTCCGTATTGAGTTCAATTATTATTTAAAACTAATCAAAGTATAAATATGTGTGTTGCTCTTGAAATTGTGCTGGTAGTGTGCTGTGGTGCATGCCCCATGGCTGCTGTATTGCCATTAGTAGTTGGTATTGTTGTTGGCCATTTGCAAATGTGCTTTGCATGTTACTGCTAATTGGCAACAGTTGTCGATGAAACAGTTTCGCGTTTCTCGTTTCGTTTCGATTCGTTTCGTTTCTTTTGCTCGCAGGTTCTAGGCTTATTTTCAATCCGTTTTAACCTGGCTTGCATGATTAATGAACGCCGTTATGCTTTTACGAGCAGAGACAGTGAGAAACAGAGAGAGAGAGTGAGAGAGAAAGAGTTTTTGGCTAAGGCAGAGACAGAGACAGAGACAATGGTAGCGACAGCAGCAACAGCTGCCACATGTAATTTAAGCACATGGGCCGCTGCCTTTACCTCTGCCTCTGCCCCAGCCATTGCATAAGTCGGCGTCAACGTTCAAGTTGTTGCTTTACTTTTTTGGTTTTGTAATTTTTGTTGTTGCTGTGGCTGTTGGCAGCACCTCCATAAAACTGCGCACAAGAAACAATAAAACACCAGCAAATTAGAAATTACCTTTTTATGCGCAATACGAGGGTAACACACACACACACATAGATTCAAAGACAGAAAAGTAAAAAAAAAAATGGTAACAAATTTACACACAATGAACACTTGGCGCATAGACCCCCATGGTGGTAAGGGGCCTCGGCTGATACACAGGGACAAAGGGGGTGAAGCTTCAAAGCTCTTGGGCCTTCTGGCAGTGCGTACATTACGTCAGCTTAGGACAAGAGCCATAAGACATCACCCATGAGACATCAGCCATGAGCTCCATTAAAGCTGCCTAATCGGAACTGTATTTTCCATGGCAGATACGGAAATCAAAGTGCTTACAAATATATATACATATATATGTATAGATCATATATGTATATATATATGAAAACGAATGGGAGCAGTCGACGCTTTATGCTCCAAGATACAGATACAAAAAAAAAGTATCTTGAAGTGTTCGTTTCGGTAGTTTGCATATGGATGAACGTGTTTTATGATCATTCTCTGGTCTTTTGCCTGTCGGCTAATGGAAAGCGGCTTAGACACAGATCTTCTGCCATTAAAGACACACACACACACACACACACACACACATCCATACAAGCATATGAAGAGTGTGAAAAACTAAAAAAAAGCAAAAACTTAAAAAACAAATTTATACACACATAAAAAAAATATGTAAATCCGTTATGCCTGTAGTTGCACTCAACCGATTTATAAAACTTTAGTAGCAATACAACTTTATGGCACCAGCGAACCACACAGCCACCCATCTACCCATATACCCATCCACCTAGCTAGCATATCCCAAACCCACTGCCTACTACGAGCTGCATCCTCGCCCTCTGTCGCCTCACAGAACAAACAGACAACAACTTTTTGTATTTAAAAATAAAAATGAAATTTCCCTTCGTAAAATTGTTTAAAATTTTACACAAGCTGCAAGTAAACGACCACAAAATATACTCTGTAAGCTCAACTACTACCATATAGCTGGCTATATCTGAACTTAAGCATAAACTCAGCCGATTGCATATAGCAAATTTTATAGCTAATAGAATCAGTTAAAGTGTCGCTTTTGAGTTTCTCCAAAGAAGTCGAAAACATATAGAAAAGAGATTGATACAGGATTAATGTTATGGCTAGATCTGACTTAGATCGATACCTATATTATTGTATATATATATATATATATATTAATATATATATATTGGTATGTTTTAGTGACTCTTTTGCACCATTTTATGGCTACAGGATATGATTGCTACAATACTTCAAGTTGAGGCAGCAACAGCAACTGAAAAAATAAACCAAAATGGCCACAGCAAAATGTATATAAATAATACAAAATAAGCAACAGGAACTAGATGCAGGATATAACAGGATTCACAAAGAACAACAACAGTAACAGTTATAGTAGAGAGAAAAATGTTGAAATGTGAATTGGGTAAAAAAGGTTTATGTTTCGTTGAAAGCAACTCGAAAATTGTTAATAATGAAAATGTTGGAAAATTATAAAATAAATTTTAGAATTTAATTATGCAGAATGCTTGCTGCAACGTGTTAATTCAACCAAAATTTCTCTCTCACTCTCTCTGTGTGTATGTGTGTGTGGTAACTAGGGAGTTTAAGGATTAGTAATTTTGGTCCCGAAACTGGAAGCCAACTGGACTCGATTTGACACCAAACACAGTCAATGGCTAATTGAGGTTGTGTTTCTGGTTACAGACTAGAGAATAGCTGCAAAGCTATAGTACGTTGACTGTCATTAAATTGTACACATACACACACACACACACACACACACACACACACACACATACACACAAACACCAACACACACGCACAATACGTGAGAACATTACTGCTCAAACTTTGATTAGAGTTAAGCCTCAAATTAGTTGCCGCTGTTGGATGTTGGCTCAGTTGACCTTTAGGCCCAAGTCGTCTGTGGCTACCTCACTTTGCTTTTACCAAATAAGAGACAAACAGATACAGAGCGAGAGAGAGAAAGAGAGAGAGAGAGAGGGAGAGAGAGAGAATAGGATTATGGCTCAGAGCTGAGCTGGTATAACAATAAATAATAATGAAGTCATGAAGTCGTAAATTCTTAATTAACATATCGAGAAATGAATATCTTGATTTAGTTTTTAGCACAATACTCAGAGTTGGGTTATGACATGGTCATCATATGAGGGTCTATTAACATGGCTATAAGAACGATCATGGCCCAATGTTTTAGTATTTTGTTTATACGAACATTTAGTAAGTTAAATTGAACCCTCTGATTTGAAGTGATAATCTAATATATATACCAGAATTAAGCGTTATAACTTAACTTAAAGCGAGGGTTGCACGTAACATATATATAAAACAATTTAAAGTTCTCTCAACATATTGCTTTTAGTATTAGTTAACAGCTGCAATTAATGTCAACTGCCAAGTTGATTGCTGCCTTACAGACAGTGAACTTTGGTCTTTGTTGTTGGCCAAATCGAAACGAAAGTTTTGGCTATTGATTGGCCTGGCGCTTCGATACATGCGAACAAAAAGCGCTTTAAAGTTTTTTCTTTAGTTTCGACTTGAACATTTTGTCGAAATGCATAAAAATTAATTAACAAGCAGCTGCCGCAGCGCTGCCACTGCTCAGTCTCAGCTGCCAACTAAATTTAAAGAATTATTTAAGTAGAAACAATTGCTAAGGCAAAAGCAGCAGAATTTTTAATTGGCTTTTGCAGTGCAGCAGATTTCAGCACCCACTTAAAGTCATTAGTGCACTGCACAGTGGTGCAATTTTATATATTTCTCGTAAGATATTTATAATGTTAAACATTTTTATATAATTTACAATAATTTAAGCAACTTTAAGTAAACTTTTCTATGTTCACTTCAATGAATTCTAAGTCTCTTTTTTTCTTTTTGTTTGTACTCTTAAGCTTATCCTTAGCTGCAGTTAGCTGCAACCAAAACAGTGTAAGTTGGGTTGCCTTATTGCGAGTTGCATGTTGCTTTGCCGCCACTGTCTAACTCTATCGTCTCGTCTTGCATTTAAGCCTAATTAACTTTCTACTTAGTGCTCAGTTTTTTGTTTTCTGTTTTTAGTTTTCTGTTTTCTGTTTTCAGTTTTCTGTTTTTAGTTTTTTGTTTTCTGTTTTCTTAATTTTGCCGGCCATTGAATGAATCTGAAGCTTGTTTTGTGTGCATTTTGCATTGTTTGTTTATTTTTTGCTTGTTGCTTTTGTTTTTATTCATTTTGCTGTTGTTTCTTTACACTGCGTCAACTTCTAATTTCATTTGAAGCCTCCGCGTCCGCTTTGATGCTACGGCCAAGCACTGAATTCTGCTTTCAAAAGTGGCAGCAACAAGCGACGCAGCAACAAGCGACGAAGCAGCCAAGCATCCAACAAGGTGAAAAGTAGGCGACTGTTAAACAGCTAGCAGCTAGCTAAACAGTAAGAGAAATACAACAAGAGAGAGAGAAAGAGAGATGGCAGTTTTGAAGCGGACGTATCAGTTGTAGTGTGCATGGGAGAGGGGAGAAAGGGAAGCAATAGAAAAACGGCAACAGTACCAACAATAACTAAAAGTAAACATATATTTTAGCACAACCCACACACAGACACACACACACACACACACACAAACACACACACACAGCGTTATAGTTGGAAAGCAAAAGAAAATATTAAAGAGAGAGAAAGGTAGACTTGAAATTCGTGCAAAAGGGTTTCAACAACAACAACAACAACAACAACACATGCAACAAAAGTCCCCAACAATGAAACAACACAAGCAAATCAACTTTGAATTTTACAATCCACCTGCCACCCACGCCACTTCAACTTCCACTCCCAGTCCCAGTTCGACTTCTTCTATCCTACCCCATCCCGTTTCCCCTTTATCTGCAGCAGCTGAAAATCGTATTGTTAGAGCTGCTGCTGTTGATGTCGTTGATAACTTAGAAAAGATACAAAGCTCGACCGTCGACAGTTACCATTCCATGAAATAGCAACACCCACAGCACACACAGACACACATACCAATATATATATATATATCTTTATACCTGTGCCGGAAGTGCATATTAAGAGTTTTAATTTCCAGTTTCGCACAACTTAAAAATAGTTTGCAGAGTGCCAACAACAACAACAACAAAAACAACAAATAACTATATTGTTGCGGGTGTAGATTGTTGCCACAATGGAAAGTGTTGCCGTTGTTATAAGTTGCAACATAATACCATACCATTGTTGCTGCTGTTAGTATTTATATTTTTATATCTAATGTTGCTATCAGTTTCTCATATAAAAATTAACATTTTGTATTGCACCCAATGCTGCTGTTGCACATGTAGCATGTTGCAACTTAGAGCAATAACTGATAAACCTGTCAACGGCTTATAGATATTATTCAGCTGAGGTAAGAGTCGCCACAGGATAATTTTTGGCGACTGGATTGAAGACAACAAATTTTGGGAAAAACTCAAAGATCCGATTGCTTCAATATATATATCGAATATAGCTTAATTCTGCTAAGAATCCAAGGTATTATGGAGTTACTTGGTTATTTTATATAGCTCATTGAAAACCCACTGAGAACCCTCTCTGAGTATTATAATTAGCAATTGCTTAGAGCTTCTTGGTTCCAATTGGTAGAGATTCCCATGCGATTAACCGTTTGACTCACGTTGTGATTGAGGTAACAAGTTTGATAGTTACTTTTCATGGCATAAACGTGTTTCTCTGCCCCTCTCTGTCTATTTCACTCTCTCTCTTGCTGCCACTGTTTCTCCCTTTACAACAGAGTCTTATCTCATTTTGCTTTTTGCTGCAAATTGTGCAGTTTTTGACTTTGACATTAATCATTCACTATTTGCTTTGGCCCTGAAGTGGACCTAATGATGAGCTCTGTTTGTATGTGGATCTGTATGTGTGTGTTTGTGTGTGTGTCTGTGTGTGTAATGTTAGCTCACACAGTAACTAACCAGTTGGAAATATATATAGCCTGGCCAAAATAAATGTTTGCCCAGTGAATTTGACGCTTCAGCAATAAATTTGGCAATTTAAATGTTGCTTTTCATTTTCGGTGAAAATGTCACACAGATTACGTGACTTTGATGCAATTGACATAGTTGTTAGATTAATGCGTGAGCTGCAGTGAAAAGCAGGCAGAGTGGCAACACATACAGACAAAACCAAAAACAAAACCAAACACACACCTGAGGCCCTAGGCCTAGGTCCCTGGGCCTGGGCATGGGCATGGGCATGGGTATGGCTCTTGTGTTATGGTATGTCTCTTGCCACCTCGCCCACGAAACGTGCATTGCCAGCAATTAGAAAAGTGACAGCAGCAACGGCAACAGCAATAGTAATAGCAATGGCAACAGCAACAATTGCAGGTAGACAGCGGCGCCCACAACCATAGCTAATTTAAATGCCGCGTGTTTGCTCAGACCAGACATTTGGTCGCATTGGTTTGCTTTGGTCTGGCCGAGTTTTAGCCTGGTCTGGTTTGGTCTGGACTGGCCGTGCCGTGCCTCACTCGGACAGGGCGCTACGAGTGAAAGATCACGACCAAAATGTTGGCAGTATACTCATAACAACAACTACACTAACAACAACAACAAAGACAATGTTGAAGGCGGCACATGAAAGTTTATGGCGTTGGCAAAAATTGCTTGGCGCATTATTACGTATACCCTACAGAAAATAGGTACTATCCGAACGGATATGCAACTCTTACATAGTTGACTAGAGGGGCGTATAGAATATGTATAGAAAAATAACTGAATTGAGTCCAATATAAAACTTTCATTAGCTTTTGGTTAAGGGTAACTGTTAGTCGGCTATGGCCGAATCAAAGTTAGAGCATTGTGACTTGTTTATTATCTCTTTTAGTGCAATGAAAAAGGAAAGCGAAAACAACACGCTACAACAAAAAGCGAAAATGTAAATGGGAATGAGAATGGAAAGAGGAATGAAAAGAGGTATCGGGATGGGGTATGGATAGGGGATTGGGTATGGGCGCGTGGGCGCGTGGGTTGCCAACAAGAATTCTTGGAAAAGGGTTGTACATATTTTCTACTGGCTGACAGAATTGAAAAACTTTATTTGACAATGAATAAGAGCTCTGATATTGTAGATAAACAAACAAGTTAACAGAGTATAAGCCATAAACATAACCGTTAGGTGCATTTCAGAGCTTTAACTTCTGTTGTGTTTTCATTCAATTTTACAGATCGTTAAAGATCTTTATAACCTAAAAGGTAATGTTCAATTTGAATTTGATTTCAATTTCAATTTGTTACCGGAATCTTATCTAATTTCCCTCTTTGTGTAATGCAATGAATTGCAAATGTTAAGTATACGCCCCATTCGCCACTAGCTCACCAAACTCATTTGCGATTGCTATTGCGCTTGTTTTCTTTTCCTTCTTCTTTTCCGTCCACTTTCTGCATTCAGCTTTCGTTTGCAGATAAGCCTGCAGCATTTGCATTGCATTACCTTGCAAAAGGTTCCCTCAATCTTCTTTCTATACCTTCCACCTACCCCACCTTGCCATTAACCAGTTCCCATCAGAGCATTTGCGTTACCAACGAAACGTTTAATGTGTTGCGGTCGCGTTAAGCCATTTGCAACATTCTTGTTGCGTGCCACGACTCTGTCTTTGACTGATGGCTCTCGCCCACTCACTTATTCAGTCTTGCATTCATTCAGACGTTTATTCAGACATTCATGCAGCTTTCATTCATACAACCAGCCAACGTTCAAACGTTTATGCACCAACACAAACCATTTCTATGTAATGTCAATGAAAATAACAGAAGGGCAACAGCTAAAAAAACATCTACAAAGATGCAAAGCTATAGATACAAAGATAGAGATATATATATATATATATATACATATATATTTATATATATTTATATATATAAAACATATAGCCCCCCATCAGGCTTATCGCTATGAAATTAGTTCAGGCTTTAAGCCCTTAGCTCTTGGCCCAAATGGGCGTGCAATTTGTATGGTATGTAAGATAATGTGTGGAACCGCTTTTATGTTTGGTCCGGGAGTGGGGTCATTTATATGGGAGGCAGGGCTTATGGCTCGGAGCAATTTTGGCAATTCAAGTGCCTAATTATATATCATTCATTCCATCGGCATGAGCCACATGCTGGGCAGAGTGAACAGTTAGAGAAAGAGAGAGAGAAAGAGAGAAATTTCGTTAGATTTGTAATTCAAATCAAGTTTGCACTTGTCGAATTGCTGCGGCTAATTGCGCATTAACCTCAAAATATGCAGAGAACATTTCATTAAGTTTATTTACAATTATGGATATACAGCTAGTCATATTATTATTATTATTTTAGTAGTATTTTTATGACGTTGTTAAATAAATCTAATTGCAAATGGGCTAAGAAACAAGATAAATTCAACAACTGAGAAAAATCCATTAACAAAATTAAAACCGAAAATTAAGCAAAAGCAGTTAAAGAATGTGGCTAAGACAGTTAAGCCATAGCTAACTGGTTAACCACAAATAAACTGGTCTCTCTTTCTATATATATATATATATATATAAATTTATGTGTATATTCCATAATAAGATCTGTAAATTAAAGTGCAGCAACTTTCTCACAAATTTATTTGTCCCAAATGAATCTTTTATTATATTAGAGTGTTACAATACTTCTTAGAATCATATTTAAGTTGAACAAGTGAGAAAACTGTAGTCGGGTGTACCCGAATACGAGGACCTCTTTGCCTACTTTTAGCCCTTCCTTGTTATTTAATTAATAAATTAATTAATCTTAATGAAAATTAAAATGTAGATTAAGAAAGGTCTTATTATTATATACGCAATATACAAACTCGATCGGTTGAAAATTGTGTTTAATAATAGTGTTTGTTTGAACTGCGGGGTCAAGGGAGGAAATTCATAAATTTAAAACAAACTTGTATAGCGAGTATACGAAATTAAGGAGTCTATGTTCTAAATTTAGTTGCTCTAGCTCTTATAGTCTTTGAAAATAGGCGGACGGACTGACTGATGGACTGGGCTAGATCGAATCGGCTTGCCGTCCTGATCAACAAAATATAACTATTTTATAGGGTCTCAGATGACCTTATTGAACAGCTTTCGATTTTGCACAAATCCATTAGCTATTTTTTACCCTTTTTAATAAAAAATATTTGTCAGCTGTGAAGAGAAATAAAGATACAGAGAGAGAGAGAGAGAAAAAAAAAATCATCTCTTAAGCTTAGAGTGTTCTTAAGGCTGCCAATGCTTCAAGCTCTAGAAGTAACAAGTATCTATTGACAGCTGTATTGACGTTAATGCTATCTGGTGGAAAGGCCAACAGTACTCAGCAGCTAAGTGGTAAGTATTTCGGCCAAATATAATGGGCCAAGCGAATCAATGACTGACCAACTGACCGCTGAAGCATTAAAGTGTTTTTTCAATGGGCAAACCGGAAGCCAAATGCAGCTGCTTAACAGCAACAGCAACAGTAACAGCAACAGCAACAGTAACAGCAACAAAAGCAACAAACAAAAGCATATAAATGGATCAGTTTTCAGTTTTTAACAATTTCATTGTCTTGGCCAAAAGTGCAAACCCAGCTACCACAATGATACCTCTTGACCAATTGTCCAAGTGCCCTGCCCCGAGACTAACAATTCTCAGTCTTACCTTGATACGATCGTATCATATCGTATAATATCCTATTGAATATGACTCGCCTTTGTGTTTGAATCATAATTAAATAATTGAACAAGAAACAAGCACAACTCTAGACTCTGCTCGACTAATAAATGCCCTTAGCCAACCACGTACGCTAACCTTTGGCAAACTGTTACCTACTGCAAATAGGCTAAGTATAGAATATATAGAATTCTATTGGTATTATTTAAATTGAAATGAATGATTCACTGAAAAGTTTTGCAGTGTATTATTATTCACTGAACTCTACTCAATACCAACTTCGATTCGATATGGAAAGGATTCCAGCTCAACTTCTAGTAAGTCAGCAGACTGATCCAACTTAGATTCAGAATGTATAGATTTAAATTGATGCTTAGTATTTGCTGTTCCCAGAAAAAGAAGAAGCTATCCTTTTATATGATTGGATGTAGTATATGCTGTGTAAACTGTACCTAATTCAACTGGGAACAGTACAGAGCTCGGCAAATGCTTCTGTTCAAGAAGTTGTAAAGAGATTTGGGTTAAGGATATGATTTCTGCTAGGAGTGCTATATATCACAAGTTTAGTATACAGTTTTATCCGTATTCATTGAGTTAAGGGCTTCACATTAAACTGACATTGATACACGCAACAATTGTATAACAACAATTTGTTTGCTTTGAGTGTCTTTCTTGTTTTGACGTTTGTCGTATGTATTTCAGTTTATTGTTTTGGCCATAATTTCGTATATTTTGGGACTTATGGAGAGTTAATAGTTTATTTTTAGTTGAAGTTAATGAATATAAGTCATACTTGGATTTATATTCAAAGGCAATTTATTGGCTGAGCTGTGTTGAATGGAATTTGAGTCAAGCAACGGTTAGCCTTGACTCTTGCTGTTGGCCAAGTTATTGTTATATTGTATTGTTGGCATTTGTGTGGCTTTTGGTAAGCATTTTGTTGTCTTATTGATTTTGAAAATGCCCCACAATGAACCATAATTGATCACGTTCATGGTCCAATTTTCGGTAGAGAGCTCAATTGAGTTATGGTACTTGGTACTTGATGCTTGGTAGTTGGTACTTGGGTAAGGGATGCGGGGTGTGTGGTAGAAGCATTGAGTTTTGTCCAGAATTTTATAGCAGCTTTCGTTTTAGCCATGGCAATTAAATGAGCATAGCCATCAAGTTAAGTTACCGCCTCGTGGCTTCTTGATCAGAACACAACAACAACAACAACAACGTGAAGAGCCACAACAACATTTAAAAGGAACCTCATCAACGTCAGAAACTTCATCATGGCCATTGGCCATACGGGGGTGCAACGTGTTTGGTTTCGTCCCGTTTTCAATTCAGCTTCCGTATGCCTTATAAACTTGCTCTTTTGCTGCATTGGCCTATAAACAGAGAGTAACACACACACACACACACACATACAAATATATATATACGCACATATACATTGAAAAGCCGGACCGGACCCGGCCCAGCCCGGCGTTGTTGTTGCCGTTGACGATGACGTTGTTGCTGCCAACGCAAGAAATATAAAAAAAAAATATAAAAAGAAGAAGCAACTGAAGAAGAAGAGGAAGAGAAAAAAAACATTTGACCTACATCAAGTTTTCAAGTTTTGCTTGTTTTGCGTTTGTGCTTCTTTCTTTTTAGCCAAAGATGTTGCTGTGACTACATCTGCTTCTTAGCCATCCTCCACATCAACTTCATCATCAACAACAGCAGCAGCAGTAACAACAACAACAACAACAACAACCATCCACATTATCATTATTATCATCAACAATCTTCTCTCTTTGTCCTTCATCTTCTCATCTGCTTTGTCTCTTCACTTTTATAGCCGGCTTTGTGCCTATCTTCTTTTTTCTTGTTATTGCTTTTGCTTCTTTCTTCTTAAACCAAAAATAAAGTAAAACATTTGCGCATATTTGGTCAAATGCATTTTAGTTTTAGTTTTGTTTATCGCCATCTTCATCTTCATCTTCACCTTCATCTTCATGTACTCTCTGCTTTCCCCCTCTTCCATTCCCTTTAATCTATTGTTGACTCTGTCTTCTTTGGTTCGTTATTGTCTTTAATTTTTTACAGCACATTCATTAATTTTTCAACAGCTTTTCGTTGTGTGTCAGTGTGTCGTGGTCGTCATCTACCATCATATACCCCCCCCCCTCTCTTTCCATCTCTCTCTGTCTCTCTCTCTTTCTTTATCTATCTTCTGCTGTGTCCCTCTAGCACCATAAGCACCATGAGCACCATGAGCAGCATCAGCATCTTTGTTGTCGTCTCGGCATTTTTAAGGCCCGCCCACGCATACATTATTAAAAATGAGTTTCTGGCGTGGGCTACGGTCAACCTAGACAGCGGCTGGCCAACTAGTCTAGGAGTGGAGATGGAGCATATGAGGTTAGTCTATGACTACGTCACCTTATGGTCAGTCACGCACTTGCTCAACTCAACACGACTAAACTCGATTCAACTCGCTTCAACTTGATTCAACTGACGTCTCACACCGCTCTTAGTTGATTCATAAAAAAAATTTTGCATTTTTATTTATGTAAGCAAAATTTGCATATTGGCAAGATAGAGCGTAGATTTGGGCCAGTTAGCAGCTAAAGTTAACAGCTGATTGCTAATCGAATTGTATTCAGACCAAAATCAGTTCAATAAAATAAAATCAGTTAGCCATTTTACAAACTTCTTTAAAAGCAACTTTAAGCCAATTGAAATGTGTTAGCCTGCTTTGTGCCAGCTTTATATATGAACTGTTTTGTCTCTGTATCTATATCTAAATCTGTAGCATTGTATGTGTATTTCTGTGGGTGTGTGTGTGTATATGTGTGTATCTGTGAGGGTGTGTGTGTATACCAGTGAACCGTTTGGTCAAATGATCATTTGCTTTGATGCACATAAATCCAAACATATTGTGAACATGGACCACAATTTGATGCAAAACGTATGCCTGCCCTGCCAGCCACAATAATAGCAAATGAGTGCAACAAATGGGTGCAACATTAAATAATTAAACACAACGCCAATCCAACAGACAGACAAACAGCAAGATATATAGGCAAATGGTCGATCGGTCAGACGTTTAAGTATGATACGAGTCTGAGTACTCTAAGTATGAATATGACTATGAGTATGAGTACAAGTACTCATATACTCATATTCATTTATTTTCTGGTCTGCCGCTGTTGCTGCTGTATCTGTAGGCTGCTGCTGGTGCTGTTGCTGTTTTTAGTTTCAGTTGCACAAAACTGGCACAGCAACTTTTTCTTTGAGCCAACTCTGAGCTGGATTTGTATTTTTACTTGTACACGTTTGTCGCTGTATGTTGCTGTTGTTGTTGCCGTCTTTTCATACTCGTCCATGTACGATATGTGGAGCGTTAATGAATTGCCGTAAGCTGCTTGCCAGGGCAACTCCGATCTTGTGGCTGGTTGGGGTGTCGAACCGGATGAGAATGGTTTACTTGCTTTTCGAAATGCTTTGCAATTAAAAGCAGCAGCAGCAGTAACAGCAGCAGCAACAATTGTCGCCATATATATATATATATATATATATATATATATACACCTATATATATATTTGTGTGTTGGCCTGGTCACTTTAAGATGTGGCTAAGTGGAAAAGTGTTGCAAGCCATTACAAATCATTAATATATTAGCATTTAATGTTCATTTGCCGCTTGGCCCACTTGAATGTCATTGAACCCATTGCTCATACGCCTAGTAAGCTGTTACATATACCCAAATACTGACTCATATCGAAAAATATATACTATACATATATAAAGATATATGAGAAGAAAGACTCACTTTTATATTTATATATATCTATATGTATACATAGATAAATAATCATAACATTTCGCATGTTTATGCTAAAATCTTGAACAAATCTTTAAGTGACTCAAATGTAACCCTCTGCTCTATGATAAGCATTGTTGTTGTTGTTGAATTTTAAGTTAAGCTTTTGGTGTTAGTAGGTTAATAGAGAATTGGATGTGTGTGTGTGTGTAGCATGTACTTGGCATACGCTTGCCCCAGTAACAGTTAAGTTTGTGTTAAGTCCAAGTTCACTGCGGGTAATTGTTTATAATTGGAATTATACAGCGATTTGCTGTGAAATTCAGTGCAAAGAGAACATTTTATTGTTGTTGCTAGTTGGCAGTTAAGACAAAACCAGAACAACTCTTAGCACGAGTTGTTAATATGGGGTAAAAGCGGAAAATTGCCGGAAATAATTGTCTCATAAGTTGTTTGAACTTTTTGTACCTTTTTAGTAACGTGTCTCATGCCAACTACAAATCTTAATATAAAACAAATCTCAATGAAATATTCTAACTATACAAAAGGATCGTTTATTTAGAGTATATGTATGTGTAATTGTATGTGTGTGTCTATGTATTTATAGAGTGGCGCCCACAATTGCAATCAATCAGAAAGCAGGCAAAGGCCTGAGGCGTGAGTTGGCCATGCGATCAACTTAAAGATCACTTAATGAATATCATAATAATTAGAAATGAAAGTAAAATCTGTGCGTAGGATTTGGCTATGACGAGGCACTTATTTTGACCATGATTGGGCAAATTGTATACATGTATATGTATATATAACTAAATGTATATATTTGTATTTTCAAGTGCGTTCTTGAAACTCAATTTTCGTTTTCAATTTCAATTTTGCACAGTAGCCAATGTTAAAGCATTTCGAGTAATCGATAAGTTTTAAGTTTCCAGTTTCAGTTTCTGGCTTTAAACTTCGGCTTCAACTCACTTTCTAAAATGAGTTCAGGCAACAACAACAACAACAACAACAGCAGCAACAACAATAACAACAATATTTTTTGACACTCGAATATAATTTTTTGATAAATGGTTCGGCATTCGCCTGAATACATTTAAAACTCGTACATCTACATATAAACCATATATCATAATAAAAAAACAAGAAAAAAATTAAAATAAAAAGAAAAAAAAATTGAAATGAAAATGAAAAAAGAAAAAGAAAAAGAAAAACTTTTGTAACAATTTTTGATATATTTTATACTACAGACAGCAGTGCAATGCAGCGCACTCAGAAATTGATTGCCAACAATTAAATGTTAAATATTGAAAATAAATATATAAAAACATTCACTGATATTGCTTATACCCTGTAAAAATACTCTCTTCCATTCACGTAAGGAGTATTAATCCAATAACACTCAGCCCAAGCTGCGCACAGTTTTCTGAGAACAGTTTTCCATGCCTACTTTGGGCACATCATCAGTTAAAATCAGGGAAGCAGTTCTAAGCAGTGCTATATATATTCTTGATCAGCAACATTAGCTCTACAACTGTTTCCAGCAGGATTGGATACATCTAACCCAGCATATTCTACATCCATCCTGGGAAAAGCCAATACTATGCATATCTATATATATATATATATATGTTTTGACCCTAAGCCGGAGCAATCCGTTGCCCTAGCAGGTACATATTCTGTGGGCAAATGCTTTCGTCTTAAGCTGGAATCGATTCCATTTCGTATAGCAGTTTTCTGTTGATTACAATGAATCATTCGTTTTCATTCCAATAATACGATTAACTTTATATTTACAGTTTCAATTCTTTACTGGATAATTGTTCATCAATATCTTCTTGGATTTAACCCGTGTGAAAAGTAAATGGAAAGAAATAAATTAGCATGGACTATAGGGAATTTGGTAGTCGGAGCAATTGACTGTAGATATTCTTACTTGTTCTTTGTTTTGGTGCTTTGAAGCGCTTAACAAATATATTTTTTGGGCTATAAAAATTTGTTAATTTATTTGTGGCAATTTTTATACCAAAATATATATATGCATATCTCTCGATAACAACAGAAAAGTGACGCGGATAGACAACGGGGTAGAGAGAGAATGTCAGTAATATATTTTCGACTCTTTTTTGTCTGTGTTATTTTTTGGGCTTTTTTTTATGTATAAATCATTTCCGCGGCTGTTACTGCACTTAAAAGCAACATTATAATTACATTTTAATATATGCAAATACAAATTAAGAGTCACATCTCTCTCTCTCTCTCTCTCTCTCAACTAATCACAAAGTGCATTGCGAGAAATACCAAACCACAACAAAAAAAAGAAGACAAACAAAATTCCCATAAAAAAGGCCTAAAGTATATATATATATATATATATAGTACATGTATATATATATATATATATATACTACATGTATATATATCTTTATATATATATATATTTATATATATATATATATGCAAATATATATTTGTATAAACGAAAGTGCTGCTGAGGGTCGGTGATTTGTGTGAGGTCGTTAAACCAAATGTTTTCACCATTTTGTTATTTTAACAGCTGGAAAAAAAAATGAAAAAACAATTTTAAATAATTTTTCATGCAATTTATAATTAAATAATTTACAACAAAAATAAAGAAACAAATACTAAAAATTATAATTATTTTTAATTAAAGGAGAACAATTAAGAAAAAGATTGTTTAATTTAAAGTAGAAAGTTAACAGAATTAGGCAGCTACAATTGACGGTTAATAGATGTAAACTTAAATGTTGACTTCCAGCTTAACTGAAGGATAACATAAGCTTGAGTTACTTAGAACTTATTAATGGCGATTTCAATTAGTTTCGATTGAGTCGCTTTATGAGCGGCTTAAGGTTATTTAGTTTGCATTTTTCAGTGTTGCCATACGAAAATTGAAAGTAATTTGCATTATATCACTCAATAATAGATCACCAACAGCCTTGAATTTTTACACACACAGATACAAATACACATACACACAGAATTTAACTGTGTACAAAATTCTGTAAGCTGATTATAATAGATATAAAAACATACAAAGACATATATGTATGAATATATTTATAGTTGCCACAGAGAGACGAATGACGAGCGACGAAAGACAGAAGTTGTAGCATGAAATGTGATATGCGTGTGGTATATAAGCTGGCAGGTGTTGCTGCTGTCACTTGATAGCTTCGTTTGCCGTTAGCCAGTACACACACACACAAATCTATATATATATATATATATATATATATATTCCCGACTACGAGAATCCTCTTTGCCCACATACACAGACATACACATATTTGTAATTTATGGGGTCTCATATAATTATTTCTACCTGTTACAAGCTTTTAGATTTTGCATAATTCCATTAGTTCCCTTTTTCCTTTTTCAAGAGGCAAAGGGCTAAAAAACACATCAAGAGCAACAACGGAAGTATTGCGTCTTTTTTTGGCTCTTAATTATTAAAATTGTTTTTTCATTTTTTTTTCCAGCTGTTAAAATAACAAAATGGTGAAAACATTTGGTTTAACGACCTCACACAAATCACCGACCCTCAGCAGCACTTTCGTTTATACAAATATATATTTGCATATATATATATATATAAATATATATATATATAAAGATATATATACATGTAGTATATATATATATATATATACATGTACTATATATATATATATATATATACTTTAGGCCTTTTTTATGGGAATTTTGTTTGTCTTCTTTTTGTTGTGGTTTGGTATTTCTCGCAATGCACTTTGTGATTAGTTGAGAGAGAGAGAGAGAGAGAGAGATGTGACTCTTAATTTGTATTTGCATATATTAAAATGTAATTATAATGTTGCTTTTAAGTGCAGTAACAGCCGCGGAAATGATTTATACATAAAAAAAAGCCCAAAAAATAACACAGACAAAAAAGAGTCGAAAATATATTACTGACATTCTCTCTCTACCCCGTTGTCTATCCGCGTCACTTTTCTGTTGTTATCGAGAGATATGCATATATATATTTTGGTATAAAAATTGCCACAAATAAATTAACAAATTTTTATAGCCCAAAAAATATATTTGTTAAGCGCTTCAAAGCACCAAAACAAAGAACAAGTAAGAATATCTACAGTCAATTGCTCCGACTACCAAATTCCCTATAGTCCATGCTAATTTATTTCTTTCCATTTACTTTTCACACGGGTTAAATCCAAG
Organism: Zygothrica quintamaculata; assembly: GCA_037044455.1. NCBI lineage: Eukaryota > Metazoa > Arthropoda > Insecta > Diptera > Drosophilidae > Zygothrica > Zygothrica quintamaculata. The sequence goes on from JBAMBS010002019.1 coordinate 168,105, forward strand.
AAGATATTGATGAACAATTATCCAGTAAAGAATTGAAACTGTAAATATAAAGTTAATCGTATTATTGGAATGAAAACGAATGATTCATTGTAATCAACAGAAAACTGCTATACGAAATGGAATCGATTCCAGCTTAAGACGAAAGCATTTGCCCACAGAATATGTACCTGCTAGGGCAACGGATTGCTCCGGCTTAGGGTCAAAACATATATATATATATATATAGATATGCATAGTATTGGCTTTTCCCAGGATGGATGTAGAATATGCTGGGTTAGATGTATCCAATCCTGCTGGAAACAGTTGTAGAGCTAATGTTGCTGATCAAGAATATATATAGCACTGCTTAGAACTGCTTCCCTGATTTTAACTGATGATGTGCCCAAAGTAGGCATGGAAAACTGTTCTCAGAAAACTGTGCGCAGCTTGGGCTGAGTGTTATTGGATTAATACTCCTTACGTGAATGGAAGAGAGTATTTTTACAGGGTATAAGCAATATCAGTGAATGTTTTTATATATTTATTTTCAATATTTAACATTTAATTGTTGGCAATCAATTTCTGAGTGCGCTGCATTGCACTGCTGTCTGTAGTATAAAATATATCAAAAATTGTTACAAAAGTTTTTCTTTTTCTTTTTCTTTTTTCATTTTCATTTCAATTTTTTTTTCTTTTTATTTTAATTTTTTTCTTGTTTTTTTATTATGATATATGGTTTATATGTAGATGTACGAGTTTTAAATGTATTCAGGCGAATGCCGAACCATTTATCAAAAAATTATATTCGAGTGTCAAAAAATATTGTTGTTATTGTTGTTGCTGCTGTTGTTGTTGTTGTTGTTGTTGCCTGAACTCATTTTAGAAAGTGAGTTGAAGCCGAAGTTTAAAGCCAGAAACTGAAACTGGAAACTTAAAACTTATCGATTACTCGAAATGCTTTAACATTGGCTACTGTGCAAAATTGAAATTGAAAACGAAAATTGAGTTTCAAGAACGCACTTGAAAATACAAATATATACATTTAGTTATATATACATATACATGTATACAATTTGCCCGATCATGGTCAAGATGAGTGCCTCGTCATCAGCCAAATCCTACGCACAGATTTTACTTTCATTTCTAATTATTATGATATTCATTAAGTGATCTTTAAGTTGATCGCATGGCCAACTCACGCCTCAGGCCTTTGCCTGCTTTCTGATTGATTGCAATTGTGGGCGCCACTCTATAAATACATAGACACACACATACAATTACACATACATATACTCTAAATAAACGATCCTTTTGTATAGTTAGAATATTTCATTGAGATTTGTTTTATATTAAGATTTGTAGTTGGCATGAGACACGTTACTAAAAAGGTACAAAAAGTTCAAACAACTTATGAGACAATTATTTCCGGCAATTTTCCGCTTTTACCCCATATTAACAACTCGTGCTAAGAGTTGTTCTGGTTTTGTCTTAACTGCCAACTAGCAACAACAATAAAATGTTCTCTTTGCACTGAATTTCACAGCAAATCGCTGTATAATTCCAATTATAAACAATTACCCGCAGTGAACTTGGACTTAACACAAACTTAACTGTTACTGGGGCAAGCGTATGCCAAGTACATGCTACACACACACACACATCCAATTCTCTATTAACCTACTAACACCAAAAGCTTAACTTAAAATTCAACAACAACAACAATGCTTATCATAGAGCAGAGGGTTACATTTGAGTCACTTAAAGATTTGTTCAAGATTTTAGCATAAACATGCGAAATGTTATGATTATTTATCTATGTATACATATAGATATATATAAATATAAAAGTGAGTCTTTCTTCTCATATATCTTTATATATGTATAGTATATATTTTTCGATATATATATATATGGCGACAATTGTTGCTGCTGCTGTTACTGCTGCTGCTGCTTTTAATTGCAAAGCATTTCGAAAAGCAAGTAAACCATTCTCATCCGGTTCGACACCCCAACCAGCCACAAGATCGGAGTTGCCCTGGCAAGCAGCTTACGGCAATTCATTAACGCTCCACATATCGTACATGGACGAGTATGAAAAGACGGCAACAACAACAGCAACATACAGCGACAAACGTGTACAAGTAAAAATACAAATCCAGCTCAGAGTTGGCTCAAAGAAAAAGTTGCTGTGCCAGTTTTGTGCAACTGAAACTAAAAACAGCAACAGCACCAGCAGCAGCCTACAGATACAGCAGCAACAGCGGCAGACCAGAAAATAAATGAATATGAGTATATGAGTACTTGTACTCATACTCATAGTCATATTCATACTTAGAGTACTCAGACTCGTATCATACTTAAACGTCTGACCGATCGACCATTTGCCTATATATCTTGCTGTTTGTCTGTCTGTTGGATTGGCGTTGTGTTTAATTATTTAATGTTGCACCCATTTGTTGCACTCATTTGCTATTATTGTGGCTGGCAGGGCAGGCATACGTTTTGCATCAAATTGTGGTCCATGTTCACAATATGTTTGGATTTATGTGCATCAAAGCAAATGATCATTTGACCAAACGGTTCACTGGTATACACACACACCCTCACAGATACACACATATACACACACACACCCACAGAAATACACATACAATGCTACAGATTTAGATATAGATACAGAGACAAAACAGTTCATATATAAAGCTGGCACAAAGCCCTATCCATACCCCATCCCGACAGCCTCTTTTCATTCCTCTTTCCATTCTCATTTACATTTTCGCTTTTTGTTG